>CM040422.1:27493674-27780664 GCA_022702705.1 Papilionanthe hookeriana x Papilionanthe teres
ACACATATATATATATATATATATATATATTAAAAAAAAGGAGCAACACAGAGGGCTCCCTACATGTTACTAATAAAAGGAGAGTACAAAATCATTGATGGAAATGCTCCCAACTAACAAAAAACCTAATGGAGACCATTCCCTAAAGACCACAAAACAAGAAAACTAAAAGATTGGGTGAGTGAATATATATGTATACATATGTAAATATGTATAAATATAAAGTAAGTTTAAAAAGTGGTTTGGTGCAAAAAACCCCACGGCACCCAAGAAATTCCATCGAACACGGGGGTGTCTCCGATCGATATGTGGGAGGCTGAAGCTTATCTCCATTAATTAAAATTTTGAGATCAAAAGGGGGGTTGAGGCAACTAAAACCTGTTGGGATGCGGCCCCCCTAGCTGCTAACCAATGAGCCACTTTGTTACCCTCCCTAGGAATTGAAGAAGAGGTAAAATGGGTGGGTTTAGCTCTGATTAATTTGTTTTCTCCAATAGTCTTGCATCCGAGGTTGTAGACCGGTTTTGTTGAAGAATGTTAAGTAGAACGAGTGGAATCCACTTCTAGCCAAATATTCGACCGAGTTAGCAATTTTGGCAATATGCATAGCATACTCCACGGCAATAAATTCGAGTCTCCGGTGCATCTCTAGCTTTCACGGGTGCATAAAAGAAAAGTAGGCGAGTTACCATAAGAGTTTACGAAAATTCCTCCCACTCTGCATTATCCTTAGAAAGCTGCCATCGGTATTAATTTTGATGGTTGGGTTAGAAGGGGAAGCCATCTAACCGGCTTAACTTTTTACCAACGGTAGGTAGGAGCTCGGTGTGCAACGGATTGGTGAAACCCTTGTGTTTAATGATTTTGTGTAGATATGTTTTACGGTTATTGGCTACTTTGTCCACGGTAGCGGCTATCCCATCAAATTTAGCCTTTGTTTCGGCCATCCACGAAACCACATCACAATGCGGTGTAGAGTATTAACCTTCGATTTTCCTTATTCATCCAAAGTGTATGAAGATCTTCCCGGCAATAAGTTTGGTTCTTCCGGCCATTGGTTAGTTGCGGCCATACGGTTACGGAAAAGGAGCGATTAAAATATAGATGAGGGATGGATTCATCATGTTGATGGCGAGAGAACACATTTAGAGGGCCCCTAAGACCTTTCGGTTTAAGAATATCATCGGTTGGGATGATGCCATGGAAGGTTCTCCGGCACGGAAAGGACATGGAAGGGGACAAAAATTTATTCCAAATGGAGTTTCCCAGGGAACAGAAGGCCGGTTGAAAAGACTCCTGTAAATAGTTTTAGTTATATTTTGATTGTGGTGATTACTCCAACAAACTTTATACTGGACTATTTTGATCAAAATTGATGGTAGAAATGCGCCTTACTTGAATGATCTGTAAAATGGCTTTGAGCTGTGGAAGAGACCAATTGCTCCCATCCCAAAACTCACAAACCTTTGTAGTTGAATCGGTAAGATTATCTTTAGCAACTAACCAATCCTTGGGACACCGGTTATCCGACCAAAAATTCACTTCACCCCTCCCGGCTCCCGAGATAAAAAGATTTTCAGCGAGAACTTCTCACCTTAAGTAGATTGACCCAGATTCTAGAGTCACCTAATTTCCGACCACTTGAGTGGGATGGGAGAACCTGCGGTATTTACCCATCATAAATTTAGCCCACGGTGAGTTTTGGGCTGCGAAGTTAATCCATAATTTGCACATATTAACTTGCTTGAATTTGAGGAAAGCTTTTGAATCCAAGGCCACCGGCGGCCATTGGTTTTGTGACCTTTTGCCAAGAAGTCCAATGCTTTTGGGTTCTCGACCGGCCCATAAAAATCTATTAAAAGCCCTTTCCAGCTTGTAATTGGGTGCTTTTCTTCATAGCAATCATTTGAAGAAGATAGGAGGGAAGGTTGTGAGGATACTTTTAAGGAGTGTGATTCTACCACCATTTGATAAGAAAGAATTAGTCCGGCAGCTCGATTGAGAGCTGACTTTGGTGAGAATCTCCTCGAATTGAATTTGTTTGGTTACGCCGAAAGTGAGAAGGACACCCGGATATTTAAAAGGAGGAGTACTGCATTTAAATCCGGTGTACTCCGAGAATCCATTGCTTGATACGAATAGGTGTCGGCTTGGAGAATACCAATTGACACTTCTCGGGATTGAAAAGCATTCCAGATTGTTGTTGGAAGGAGTCTAAACGAGTGTTTTAACTTTTTCACAGCGAGTTTTGTGTGCACTTGGAGAAAACCATGATGTCATCTGCATAAAGGAGGTGAGAAATAACAATGTTTGACTTATGATGGTATCTGGCATAGCTTTTATTCAGAATGGTGCGATTAACCATCCTTGAGAAATAATCGGCGGCTAATATGAAGATGAGAGGAGAAAGTGGATCTCCCTGCTTTAATCCTGCGGTGGCATGGAATTTGCCTCTGGCGGTCCATTCGATAAGATAGAGTGTTCATTTGAATGAAGCCACTGGAGATGAGATTGCGGAAGCTGTTCTTTGGAAACCTCTAGCAATCAAAACATCTTCGATAAACTCCCGGCTAATGGTATCATAGGCTTTTTGTATATCCGACTTGTATATGAGATTACCTCCCCTATGAACTTTATCCAAATCGAGCAAAAGTTCTGCAGGCAAGTAGCACATTATCGAGAGATTGACCTGCCCTTCACAAAAGCTGATTGATTCATGCATATTAACTATCAAGATGAGGTTGAAGTCTCCCCACAATTATTTTGCTTGATAACCTTGCGATTACGGATGCCGAAGAGATGGGTCTAAAATGATCCCGAGTTATGCATAAGATTATTTTTGGGAATCAACACAATGTTTGAAGCACAAAAATAGCTGGGAAGATCATTTCCAAGGAAGAAACTTTGGATAGCTGCCACCACATCACCACCAACCAAATTCCACTCCTTCGATAGAAATCTGCTTGTGTAACCATCCGGTCTGCGAGTTTTAGAACTATCAATTGATTTTATAGCATTCCAGATTTCTTGCTCGGTTGGGATGGTAGTTAACTCGAAGTACATTGGTGTAATGCAAGTTGTCTGGAAAAGAGATCTATCGATAGGCAATACGGATTGCAGGAGGAGGATTAAGTAGCTCTGTCAAAATGTGTAATAGCATCCAAACCAATCTCGGTGTCCTCCATGAGTTTCCTGTCATCGATTTGTGTGGATAGAGTGAATAGTATTACATTTCCTTCTATATTTTATACGAGCATGGTAAAGGCGAGTGTTCCTATCCCCATGAATAAAATGGTTGAAAGCGGCTTTTTGTTTTAGATATTGCTCCGGCTTATCGGTAGCCAACGATAAATTATTTTGTGCGGTGAAGTAATGTTCATCGCGTAGCGATTGCCGGCTTGGATTTTAGACTCGATTTGATTGAGCTCTTTCTCGACCACTTGGACGGCTTCATGGAGGTTTCCTATAAAGTTCCAATTCCATTTCCTAAGAGCTTTGCGAGAGTTATCGTAGTACGCTTAATCGATGAGAGGGTGCGGGTGATCGATACGGTGCCGGTTTTCTGAACAATCTTGTGGAACTCGACATAGGAGGACCGAACGTTCGGATATGCGAAAGGAGGGGGAGTATTAGAGCGAGTGGGGGAGGTAATAGATATAAGGAGAGGTGCTATGATCGGAACCGGCAAGACTCGGGTGAGTAACATAAGTAAGAAGCCAATTAGAGAGCCAAAGGTTGTTAACCGACATCTGTCGAAGCCTCTCCCGAGATAATCCCTCTCTTCCATGTAAAAGCGGGTCCTCTAAATCCAAGGTCATAAAGATTGGCTGCATGAATATTATCATTGAAAATGGTCGTATCGGAGAGCTTGGGAGGTCTACCCCCAATTTTTTCATTTGAAGACCCCACCTCTGTTAAAATCACCCCCAACAATCCGGGGTGAGTGTACTTGGACAACGATGTCCTGTAGGCGACTCCACGGGATAACTTTATCTTCCTTTTTACATCCGGCATAAACAAAGGTTATTAAACCATCCATGCCATTAATGCGAAAGGAAGAATGTATAAATTGCTTGTTGTCGATAAGGATAGACCAGTTCACCTCTTTTCTACAAAAAATCCAAATTTTATTATTGCGATTAGCATAGTGGTTGTAGCCTTGTAGCTTGCTGATGATTTTACGAGGATATTTATTAACCAAAGGTTCCGGGATGGTAATGCACCATAATTTATATTTTTTGTTTAAATGTATGAGTCTTTTAAAAGATAGGGGATTAGCAATACCCCTAATATTCCAACGAGAGGAAATTTATCATTAAATGGGATGGGGATTAAAGAGGATTGAGATCTAGATCTAGATCTCCCCACAGTAACGAAATTCCGGCTAACTCCCCCACGGAAAGAGGAGTTCCAAGTTTTTGTACTTCATTGAGATTATTCTTCTTCTTTCTCTGGAGGTTTGGGTGTGCCATTTGCCTTCCATCTCTTCTCGCATAACATCGATTCCGGCATTGGAGGGAAGCTGGGTATCCACTTGCTGTTCAATAGATTGAGTTGGTGTGACTATTCGACTTCCTCTTCCTCCCTTACGTAACTATGTGGGGATCTTCCCCCAAAGCGGACTCGAAATATCATCGAAACATTTCGATAACTCCGGAGTGAACTAGAGGGGTGCGATTATCCACATTGATTGTGGGTTCAATCATCTCCCCAACGGAAGGGGGATTTGATAAGCGGTGTTCTCCCCACCTCGAGTTGGAGGGGTAAAGCAAGTTTGAGAGGCGAGTTCACAAAGTCTCTCCTTTCTCTGAGCCTGTTGCACTTAAAACGGTATCAGCAGTTGCTTGTGTTGAGTTTCCTTTGTTATGGATCTTCTAGATGGGGGATGAATTCGTAGCATTTTTCAATTGTATGTCCAAACATTTTGCAATGAGAGCAATAATAAGGTTTTTGCTTGCATTATAACTTCTTGCCATTGTCCTTCCTTAGCTGATCCAATCCAAATTTTTTTTACCTCGAGGCGGTGAAATATCCCTCTCAATCCGGATCCTAGCCATTTCGGGTTTAGCTTTATTAATTGTAGCGGCATCCGGTCTTAAAGGAGTTCCAATAGACCTCCCGATTTGGAAAAGAGCATCTGATTAAAAAATCGTATGGAAGATTGGGTAGTTTAAACCAGATTGGCACAATTGGAGGGTCCTTGCTAGGATCAAAATCTGCTGTCCATTTGATTATTTTCATCTCCACTCCAGCAATAGTCACCAAATGTTTAGCAAATAACATAGCATAATCCTCTTCAACAGTGAAGTTGATAAGAAGGTGTCTTCCATCCAGCAGTCCTAGCTTCCAATTCCCTTGAAAATTCGGTGATTCAAAGTATTTCCTCACTAGCTCCATCTTGGGATGTCCCAAACTAAATTTCCCGATCAAAGTGAGTTTCACTTCATCATCGAAGCACCGCCGATTCACGATCGGTGAAAATCACGGCGGGATGGCCATCCTTTTCTTCCGGAGGTCGATAAATGGGCAAGAAATTCTTCCAATTTCTTTGCATCATGCAATCTACGTGGGAAAAATAATGCTGGAAGGATGCTGTGATGGAAGGGCGGATCCTACAACACCGGCATAGGTGGCTTTTGCCCACTCGATGTTGGTGGTAAGATCGATGGGGTGAGCCATCGGACCACCCAACACCACCAACGAGGCCACCAATGGAACGGTGTACCCAAACGGATGGGAAAAGGAAGAAATGCACACGGACCGAGAGCAAGGAGCCGATGATCAACCAAAAGTGAGCACAACCACGAGTGGGTACACCTACGAGACCAAAGAGCAAGAAAAACCACCCCAAAAGAGCACTGATGGAACGAGTAAAAATTTGAAAAACAAAGAACTCGAGAACAACAAAAGCTGCCGGAAGAGCAACCAAGGAGCCCGAGAACACTTCACCTCCGGACCAGCACACACCAAGCTACTTGCACCACCACCCTCCAAGCCGCCGCCGGAGAGGTCATGCTAGAAACCCTAGCAGAGCACACTTTGCCGTCAACATTCTATATATATATATATATATATATATATATATCCAGCTCTGTGTTGTTGCACCTGCAGATCAATTGGATATTAATGCTTCTGAACCCATTCATGTTAATAAGGTTATCCTTCCACATGCTCTCCCCCCACTGCTCCATCTTCATCAGCTGTTGAGCCTCAAATTTGTGATGTTCCTGAACCCAATCTTGTTAATAAGGATATCCTCCCCCATGATCTCCCCACCACTACTCCATCTTCATTAGCTGTTGAGCCTCAAACATGTGCTGATTGTCCCCCAGCTGAACCTCCCAATGATTCTACACCTTTAACCCATTTGGACCCATATCACTCTCCTCAGATATCCTCCCCCAACCTCCTCACCCAATTCTTCCACCAATTACTTTCTACCCTCCTCCCATAGAGTTGCCTTCCTCACCAATCACTGAACCAGTTGAATTTGAGAATATCTCTACTGAGTTTGCTGGGGATTGGACTGTTCAACAATCCAAAAAGAAAAAGAAGCCCTTGGAGTTGAGACATCTTTCCTCATAGAACATTATTAAAAAGCCTTCTGTTATTACTGATCAGCCATTTTCTTCCACCCCTAGGCTCACTAGAGGTGGAAAAAATGCTCCCAATGATTAGAAAGTTATGTTGGAATATTAGGGGAGCTGCTCCCCTTGGCTCCCTTAATAGATTGGTGAATCTTAACAGGATTCACAGTTTTTGGGCCTTTGCTTTATTAGAACCTATGGTTCAACATAAAACTAACAGAATTACCAACAAGTTCCCCCAGTTTAACTTTGTAGCTAATTGTTCTAATAAAATCTAGTTCTTTAGTAGAAAAGAAATAGATGTTACTTTCTTATTGGACCATCCCTAGCTCCTTCATCTCCACTTGCACATTGATCAGGTGGCAGGTCCTGCCACATTTATTTATGCAGGGTGCAATAAATCTGATAGAGAGGAACTATGGAGTTAACTACATCAACTTAGTGGAAGTATGTCATCAATTTGGATTGTAGGAGGGGACTTCAACAATATTGCAAATCCTAGTGAAAAGAAAGGAGGAAGAGTACTTGATATTAACAAAATGATCACTTTTTCTAATAATACACTTGCTGCTAACCTTTTTGACTTGAGTTATGAATGATTAGATTACACTTGGAAAAGAGGAAAGATATGGGAAAGACTTGACAGATTCCTGGCTAACCAAGACTGGATGAATTTCTTTACTTCCACCACAATTACTCACCTCCCAAGGGCAGGATCAGATCATTCCCCTCTACTGATCAAGATGGCACTTCAAGGAATTAAAAATAAAGCTAAATTCAGATATTTAAATGTCTGGGCTACACATTCATCATTCCACAAAATTGTTCAATCTTCAAGGTAGGAACTACTCCCCCAACTAGTAGACAATCCCATACTAAAGCTGAAAATGTTACAAAAAAGATTTGCTAAGCAGTTGAAGAGTTGGAATTGGCAGGAATTTTGCAACCTACAATCTAAAGTTAAATTAGCTAACGAATTAGTGACTCAGTTAGAACATGCCAATATTGATGGCAGAATTAATGACAGCGAACTAGTGGAGGCTAACCAACAACTTATGACAGCTATTGATATAGAAGAACAATTCATAAAGCAAAAAGCTACCTACCAGTAGTTCTTACAAGGGGAAAAAAATTCTAAATATTATCATGTAGTCATAAACTACAAGAGAAAATTGAATGCAGTCACAAGAATCAAAGGGGAAGGAGGAGATTGGTTGACAGATTCCCAGGCCATTGCTAACTCAGGTGTACAATTCTTCTAGGTGCTTTTCAACCATGGCCCTCCAATTAGCCAGTTGAATCAAACTGAGACCCTACCGAGATTGAATTCCAACTTTAATGGGTTCTATTTTATCAGCTTCACCTAAGGAAGAAGAAATCAAAAAGGTTGTTTTCTCTTTGGATCTAGCCAAAACTGCAAGCCCAGATGGCTACACTGCTGGCTTATATCAGAATTCTTGGGATTTCATCAAGAAGGACCTCTCCTTGGCTGTTCAAAGCTTCCTCCTATGCACAAATTTACCAAAATAATTCACAGCTGCTACAATAGTACTCATTCGTAAGGACAATAGCAAAGCAACTTGGAAGGACTTCAGGCCAATCAGTTTAACTACTGTCTTTTCCAAAATTATCAGCAAAATAATTGTTTCCAGATTGCAACCCCTGTTGGATGCCTTAATCTCAGTCAACCAGTCAGCTTTTGTACAAGGGAGAAGCATAACAGACAATGTTTTATTGGCACATGAATTGTTCTTTGGAGATAGATCGACCTTGTAGAGGGACTAATCTTATTATTAAGCTGGATATTGCTAAAGCTTATGACACCATCAATTGAGAATTTATTCTTCAGATTCTAAAAGCTAGGAGCTTTCCCAATGATTTCTCCTCATTAATTAAGAGATGGCTCCACAAATCTCATTACAGCATCCTAATCAATGGTGAATGCCATGGTTTCTTCACTGCCTCTAAAGGAATTAAGCAAGGTGACCCCCTTTCCCCTTATATATTCATCTTGGCTTTTGATTATCTGTCAAGGTTGATTAACCATTCCCAACAGATGAATCCATATCTTAGATACCTGCACAGATCCAATTGCAATTTTTCTCACCTAGCCTATCACGAGATGATGTCATTCTATTTACTAATGGAAGCAAAGCTGCTGTTAAGAAGGTCATGGCTATTCTGGATTACTACCAACAAGGTTCTGGATTGTCTTTCAACAAATCTAAAAGTCAGTTCCTACCTAGCACCAAGCTTCCCCTACTCAGATAAACTGGATTAAAGTCTTTACTAGTTTTACTACTGCATCCTATCCACTTAAATATTTAGGATTTCCCCTGATCAAAGGGAGGAGAAAACAAGCCAACTATGATGAGGTGGTGAAGAAAGTCACCTCCAAGATTCAATGCTGGACCACTTCCTTTCTGTCAAATGGATGTAGAATGACTCTCTTAAAATCAGTTCTTTCAACTTACCCTCTTTACATCCAAAAAATGATAAAATTAAAGAAGAGCACCCAAAAAATGCTGGAAGTCACATTTGACAAACTCTTATGGGCTGGTCAACATAAAAACACCACTGGACATCTTGGAATAAGATTTGCCACCCTCATGTCTGTGGGGGCTTGGGCTTCAAAAACTTATCACATATGAGCTATATCTTTTACTATAAACAATGTGTCAGATTCAGGCAACAAAATTCATTATGGGCATGGTATATGAAAGGAAAATACTGTCCCCATTCTCAACCTTCTCTAGTGACACCAAAAATGGGAGACTCCAGAAATTGGAAAGCTCTCCTCCAAATTAAAGAAGTTGCCGAAGATTTATTTATATGGGATGTGGGTGAAGGCCAAATTAACTTCTGGATTGATAATTGGCTTGGGAATCAAACATTGAAAGAATATCAGCCCCCCACCCCCAATCTAATGTTAACAGTGTGGCTGATTGTCGGACAGATGGTAATTGGGATCTCTCCAAGCTCAAGGAAATTAAATCTCATCAAATTATCAAAAGTATTCAAGATCTCCCCATTAACCCTTCAACTCCTGATATTTTAATTGCAAAGAATAATTCCCACAAAGTCTGTCCAAATTCATTTATCAGCCACATTTCCATTGGCAGTCAACTAATTGGGGCTAATAGTGTTTGGACAGGCAGCATAACCCCTTCTATGTCTTTCTTCTATTGGAGGTTATTTCAAAAATTCCTTCCTACTGATGATATTTTAAAGCTAAAGGGCATTAGAGGGCCATCCAGATGCCAGCTCTGTCACTCAGCCGAGGAAAGCCTTCCCCATTTGTTTCTGCATTGTGCTGTATCCAGGCAAGTTTGGTAAGCTGTTTTAGCAGGTGAACAACTCCAGGGACTTCTGGTTAACTGGCCTAACCTCAATTCTTGTTGGGCTACTTGGCAACTCCAACCCAAAAAATACATCCCCTTCATTATCTTCTGGTTCATTTGGGTAGCCAGAAATGCTTCCCTTCACCAAAACCTTGCCACCAACTCTCACAAGATTGTCATCCAATGTCAGTCTTTTATTAAAAAAATGAATGATTCTTCTGCTAACTCTTCTAAGAGGGAGGCCGTCCCTTCCATTTAGCTAGTGCTTTGGAGGGCCCCTCCTCAGCCTTGGTTGAAGCTCACACTGATGGGAGCTACTCATTGGCCAGTGCAGGAATTGGAGGATTATGAAAAACCTTCAAAGGTCAATGTATATGGTATTTTGCTGCTCCCATTGAAGGCTTCAATGTTTTAGAAGATGAAACAGTGGCTGTGTTCTGAGGACTGAAATTGGCATTAGCCCAAAACCTGACCAACATACATGTGGAATTGGACTACCTACAACTACTACATCTGCTTCTCCTGAAGACCTCCCCTCCCTGGTATCTGATCCATTAGCTGAAGAAGATTTTCCATCTTGCATCCATAATTCAAATCATCTGGTCTCATATCCCTAGAGAAGGTAACAAACCTGCCCACCATCTTGCCCATAAGGCCTCTTCCTCACAGTTACTCACTTGTCATAACATTCCCTCCTCTTTTTTGAAGTTTTTGCTTAATGGGGATTGTTTGTACATACCCCATGTTAGATGTAATCCTTCTCTTTAATTAATGCAATTATTTTTTTAATATATATATATATATATATATATATATATATATATATATATATATATATATATATATATATATATATATATATATAATGGGGCTGGGATCGGTGGCCTTTATAGAGATACCAATGGTAAATGCCTTTGCTTTTTCCAGGCCCCTGCTGCTACAAGTGACCCTTTTGAAACTGAACTTATGGCTGTATTTTGGGCCATCAAGCTAGCTATTTGCAACAACTGGCATCACTTGGTGGTGGAGGGGGACTCTATGTTGGTTCTCAATCATCTGAGGAGAGACCTTCATCCTCCCTGGCACCACTCCTTGTGGATTAAAAGAATTCATTCTTTGACCTCTCAAGCTATCATCTGGCTCTCCTTCATTTATAGAGAAGGGAATAGGCCTGCTCACTGGCTTGCTCAGAGAGGGCTCAGCTCTATGAACATTGTGGTGTCTGCTGTTCCTCATCCCCAACTATCCTTTTTTTATTGAAGCTGATATCTATGAGACCCCCCACTTTAGAGTTGTTAAAGCTTACGGGCTGGTTTTGTGGGATCCTCTGTCCTTTTGGTTTGTTGAGAGTTTTTCTTCTCCTTCTGGTTTTGTTTTATTGGCTGAGATCTCCCTGTTTCTTTACTATTTTTCATTTTGTGCTTGGTGGGGAACCCTAGGGGCTAGTTTTTGTGCTGGACTTCCTTACCTCCAAGTGTATGTTCTCTACATGAATGAAAAGCTATAGTTCATCATATATATATATATATATATATATATATATATATATATATATATATATATATTAAATACTTTCTAAAAGAGCCTTAAATGTTTGAAAATAAAAATTCTAAGAATCCTTAATTTTTCAAAAATACAATTCTTCCTACTAAAGATCGTTATTCATTTTCCCAAGTTCTCTACTAAATATCTCTAACTCTAGGTTCACCCTTTTCACTAAAAATATCAACTAAGTTTTACTACTCCATTTATATACTTAAAACTCTAGCATTCTTAAGATGACTCCACATAACAATAATCATTAGAAATAAAATACAAATTTATTTGTAGTAATTTTGAAAACTAATAATGTTAAATTTGAAACATTTTTCTTTTCCCCCCAAACTTAAGCTCAAACATGTGTAACAATGAAGTACAAAAATATGAGGCAGGGAAAGATCTCTTTTACAATTTACTACACATCCTACAAAAATATCAACAAATAGGATATGGTAGAATATTAAAGTAGAAAGTAAATCTAGCCTAAACATGCTTGACATAATACTCTAAAGGAATTTTAAATAGTAGAACAAGTATAATATGAAGATTACACAAGAACACATTTTAAAATTTATAAAGGATTTGTTGGATGCTAACAACTTTAAAATATTAAGATAAGTTTTATCATATTCAATTACTCATTCAACTAGACTCACAAACATAGACACACAAACTCCAATACATATACTCACATATTTATAAACAAACAATAACTGAGGTTAATTCATCCTTTATCTCATTGCATCTCAATAACTAACCTTTAATTTCTAATGGAATGAATTTTATATGATTATCCACATGTTATTCATCAAATAGGTTCATGACTCCTACCAAATGAAAACAAAGTAAAAAAAAAGAAGTAAGATGTCTCATGTAGAACTCAAGTCCGGGTGAGACCTGAGTCGTAGTGGAATCGTCAATCCAACTACTACAAGAGAATATACAAGTTTATCCATAATTAGAAGTTAAGGAGTCACCTAACTCATGACTCAAACAAAGATCAAATCAAACCACTAACAATCTAAAAATCTACTAACCTTCATCAATCTGATCAATCCAGATTAAAGCAAACACAATACAACACTAAAAATCATAACTTTCAAGCACACTAAATCAAACCACACTGATAACTATGGGTTGCCTCTCACAAAGCTTTAGGTTTAATGTCGTCAACCCGAAAACTGATTCCTCCTGAATCAAAATTCCATTTAAGTAATCCTTGATCAATCGCTCAATATTTTTCAGATCCAGGGATTCCTACAACATCTTCTAATTGTAATTTTTCTTTTAGCTCTTCCTTTTTGGATTGATTCATATCATTCTTCTACATATTCCTTTCTTGATCCAATATTGTGATAATTATTTTCTCAATTTGCATATAAATATCACAAAAGGAATAGATCTCCATGAGATGCTTCAAGATCACCCAAAATTTGGATTGGATTTTGTCTAGATAATTCAGATTGTGGATCAAATTCTACTGGGATATTTTTTTGTCTCATGCTATCTTCTTATTCTTCCCCTTGGTACTGAGTAAATGGTATGGGTGGTATTTCTATATTTATCTTAGTTGAGGAAATAGATTTTTCTAATTCCTTATGAATTTCTTCTATTGGTCTTTCAATATCCTTATCCTCTTTCTTCAACTCAAAGTTCTTCTAAAATATATCCTCAAATTCTCTTCCAAGTCTTAGTTGGGTAACTTTATCTTGTTCATCATTCAATTCAGGCTCTTCTTGTGATTGAGTTGAATCTAAAGATATAAAGACTAGTAGTGTAGATGAATTTCCTAAATAGCTAGGCTTTAAAATTGTATGGGGTACATCCATCTTAAGTTCATGAGATTTTTCAACAGATGTAATTAAAATTTTAATATTTTTGGTGACATCTATCATTTCACACTACTCTTGAACATTCATACAGTCTTTATTAAACAACATTTTTGACTAATTATGAAAGTCCAATTTGATCTCATCTGTTAATTTACTCTCAATACTTTCTTGGAAATAATATTTACTTAGATAATCAGTTTCATCCATCCAGAAACAATCATCATCTTTTCTCTCAGCTGAATAGTTCATAGTCTTTAACACATCAAAAGTGAATTCTTGGTCATTAATATTCATAGTCAATTCTCCTTTTTGCACATCTATCCTAGCTTGTCCAGTAACAAGTGAAGGTCTCACCAAAATTATTGGATTTTCTTTATCTTCCTGCATATCTAATACAATAAAGTCCATAAGAAAGATAAATTTATCCACTTTAACAACACATCTTCTATAACCCCTTTTGGATAAATGATAGATCGATTAGCTAACTGAAGGGTTATAGTAGTGAGAGAAATATCGGCTAAACCTAAACTTCTAAATATAGATAGGGCATCACATTAATGTTCAATCCTAAATCACATAAATATTTTCCACATAATATTTCTCTAATTGCATAAGTAATTGTTAAGCTATAAGAATCTATAAGTTTTGGAGAAGAAATTTTCTGAAGCATAGCGCTGCACTTCTCACTTAGTGTGACTGCCTCTTAATCCCCAAATTTTCTTTTCTTGTTTAATATCTCCTTCATAAACTTTCCATAACTTGGTATCTGTTCCAAAGCCTTAGCAAAGGAAATATTTATTGTTAACTTCTTAAGTACTTTCATGAACTTTGAAATTTATTTATCCAACTCTTGCTCTCTAAGTCTTTGAGGAAATGAGGGTGGTGGTCTTTCTAAATTAATTTTAGTTGGAGATATTAATTTTTCTGGATCCTTAGAAACAAGTTTTTCATGTCTTTTATTTTCATTTGTTTCTCTCACAACTTCTTTCTCTTTTCTAACTACATCCTCTATCTCTCTTGCACTTCTTAATTCGAGAACTTCTTCTAGTTCATTATTGTTCTCTTTAGGGTTGATCTTAGTGTTGCTAGGAAGTGTTTCTTAGGGTCTATTGCTAAGTGAATTAGAAATTTGTCCTAGTTGATTCTCTAAATTTCTAATCGCAACATTCTGACTTTTCAAATAGTTTCCTATTTGCAATACCACTTCTTCTATATACATCTTCATATGGTCAAATTGTAGATCATTGTTAGATTCTAGTGGATATGAAGTTCTATAGATTGTATTCCTCTGATTATTCCAACTTCCATTAGGATTTGCATGAGTATTTTCCCATTGTTGGTTTCTACCCCAAGTAGTATGATTCCAGTTAAAATTAGGATGGTTCCTCCAACATGGATTATAAAAGTTAGAATACAGGTTGTTTATGGTCTTTAAAGTCTCATATGATAAATCAGAATCAATCATATGCCATAATGAACTTTTCTCACTTACTGGAGTAAATTGAGGCTAGTTCATTCTAAATTGGTTCAACTTCCTTACTATTGCAACAACCTGAGATGCAAGAATTGCAATCAAATCTGTATCATGAACATTGACTATCTTTTTAGGATTCACCCTTATAGAGGGACATTGAAATTCATTTGTAGCCATAACTTCAATTAACGCATACGCTTTATCAAATGGTTTTGACATTAATGAACCATTAGCAGGAACAATAATGGACCTAAGGGATCCGACTTACCCATTGAAGAAAGTTTGAATGATTAACCAATCGAGCATAGCATGGTGTGGACACTTACTTAGGAGTTCTTTAAATCTATCCCAGGCTTCGTATATAGATTCCTCTTTATACTGAAAAAATGAGATAATATTGCTTCTAAGTTTAGTAGTCCTTCAAGGTGGAAATTACTTAGCTAAGAATTTCTGAGTTAACTCGTCCCAATTTTTAATAAATCCAGGTGCTAATGAGTATAACTAAATTTTAGCCTTATCCCTTAGTGAGAAAGAAAAAAGCCTTAGCCTAACAACATCGTCTGACATGCAGTTATAACAAAATGTCATACAAAGTTCTAGAAAACTTGATAAGTGTAAATAGGGATCCTTCAAAGGAGTTCCCCCGAACTAGTTGTTCTGCACCAGTTGGATAATCTCTGGATTTAGTTTAAACGAGTCATCTTCTACAACAGGGTTTTGTATACTTGAGTGAATTTCATCTGTCGTAGGATTTACATAATCCCTCAATGATTTATGATGATTTTCCAAGTTATTATTTTGAATGTTTTTCATTTTCATTTCTAGTTTTTCAAGTCCTTTCTATTTTTTGTTTTTTTTCTTTTTTCTAACTCGGGATCATAAGGGAAAATTCCTACAGATCCTTTATTTCTCACACGCAACACAAAAAACAATACATTAATAATTAAACAAATAAAACAAAAAATATATTCAATAAAACAAAACTTTTTCACAAAGACCTTGTTTTTCACACAAATAGTTTTTTTTTCATCACACTTTTTCATACAAAATACTTTTCACACAAAAATAGTTTTCACAACACTATAGTTTTCCAAGTCTAGCCCTAATGATGTCAACTAAAATTCTCCTAAAAGTCAAGATCAACCGTTGTGATCCCCGACAACGTCGCCAGAAACTTGATCCCAGATATTTATGCATATGTTTTATATATGAGTTTATACTTTATACTTCCTTTTAATTATATCTCTTTCTTTACAATGACGCCAAAAAAATGAAGCTGATGCAAATGAGAGTTTAATTGATATTATTATAAAATGGGTTTTTACACAAGTATACGTATCAATATCAAGTAGTATATGACTTTCTATTAAGCCCGAAATATCGATCAAACAGAGTTGAAGGTTAATCATGACAGCTTTCAAGAGAATTTCTGGTCAACAATAACATTCCCTAGCTTGGAAGGTCTTTAAAGGTTTGATTTTGATTAAATCCTACAATTATCACTACAATACTACTTCTAAACTAAAATACTTAGTGAAAATTAAAAAGTGGGGTTAGATATATTAGAAGTACCCTTCCTCATACAATGAAATTAGTGACATGTATAAAGTAAAATAAGTAGCAAGAGAGATTGTGATAAATAGGAGCAATTATATTCTTTACGCTTACTAGAGATGCTATAAAGAACATTGGTTAATCTAAAGTTTGAATAGTTCTAAAGATGGGCTAGGCAGGTGATGTGATGCGACTTTATATATGCTTTAAAATACAAGAATTTGATACCACTTTTTAGAATATTTAATTTCCAGCATATGGCTTCAAAAAACTTGATGTGCTAGGTTTAATTTTATAATTTTATATTTAGATTTAATTTTTGTAAAAGTCACAATTTTAAATGCAAGTATATGTATCATTCAAGTAATACATGGCCCTAGTGGAGTCCAGGTTATCGATCTCACAGGGATATTGAAATAAAAAGTAAGAGATATAAGTAATATTTTGAAATTTTCGAAAGCAATTTATATATACTCTCTTTATATATATATATATATATATATATATATATTCAAATTTAATTAACTTATAATTTTTACTAAAAGAAAGTAAGAAACAAGCAAGAAAGTAAAGTAAGCAGTTATTAAAATTCAATGCAAGTATAAAAACGACTTTCTCCTCTTTCAACTAATTAAGAATTATAGATTAATTTTCTTTTGTAGGGAATTAAGATTATGGTATTATGTCAAATAGAAGCATTCCTATTCTTTACCCTTTGGTCCAGGTGTAAAGAACATTGACTAATCTATAGTTAGGCTCAGGATGTTTTATTAGTAGAATGGGTTAATCAAGACTCACACTACTAGATGTCCATGGGTGGCTATGGTCGGCCCTACCAGTGACCCGTTACCTTTCTATAAACCAAATTATTAGAATTTAGTCTGTCACTCTAAAAACTAGTTAATTTTACGCCAAATAAATAATATCTTCCTATTTCTTTGCACTTCACCTTAAACAATCCGCGTATAACCTGTGATTATCTAAGGATTCATGTGATATCTACTAGTTAAGAATTTATCTCCGGATAGGTCTCAAAAATCTTCAATAAGTTTTAACAAATTAAATGACCAATTTAAAAAGTAAACTAAGATCAGGTATTAATATCATCACAATATTTTAAAATATTTTATATTTAATTCTCCTACAAAATTTAATTAATTTATAATCTTTTCATAGTTGAAAGGAGAAAGATAACTAACTACTCAGAACTCATTAAAATAACATGACAAAACATATTTATAAAACTTTGAACCAAAGTACAAATACTTATCTGAAGTGTTCCTTCAAGAGATCCGCTGACTTCTACTAACTCCAAAGCAATGATGAAAGACTCCAACAAGAATAACACATAATAAACACTCAAAATAAACTCACTAGATATAAAATAAAGTAGCACCCTAAGTTTGCAAGAGACTAAATTAAACTAGAGATGAGAGAGAATAAGCTAAAATGGGTATGTCTACTAAGAGGGGGGTTTTTGTGTGATTTTCTCTATAGAATGGGCTCCTATTTATAGAGCTCTGAATTTGATCAGGGGCTGCTTAAGGCATCTGGTGCGACTTCATATATTATGCAAGAATTTATGAAGTCAGATTTATATATTTTATAATGATTTAGTAGTCACAAATTCAACGCAAGTATATGTATCATATCAAGTAATACAGGGCTCTAATGGAATCCTGGTTATCGATCTCACAGGGAGGCGAACGTTTTTTAAATCAGATAATATAGCACTAAATTCCAATACCAATTATAATAATTGTTCAAGTGTACTACAACTAGTTAATGCAATGTAAGGTAATAATAAAACTACTATAATTACTTCTACTTATTGAATTAATTTAACTAACACACACTAGCTTATGTGATTTATAAGATACTTCAATATGAAAAGTGTCTTCATTCCTGCATAAAGATTATGATGTGTGGATGATGAAGAATGTTAATCTTTTGTATTGTGCCAAATAGGAGCATTTTTGCTTCTTTACCCTTAAAAGAGTATCCCCTCTTCCAAGCAAGTAAAGAACATTGTCATATCTTAAGTTTAGTCACTAAATCTAAGGCTAGGTTGAGAGCATACTGACTCTCACTACGGAGCTCCCACTCACCCTTCACCCGAAGGCTAACCATAGGCTTTAGTTACCAATCTTAAGACCAAATTGGGGATCCCATTCTTTCACCATGAAACCTCCAACTTGACGTCCATAAAAACTCATTTGCCTATTTATTTGCACTTAATCCCCATGAACAACGCAATTCATTCATGGATTAAATGGGTTCTTCATTCTTGTTGTAGAACATTCAATTCTTTTTGGAATTAATATTCCTCAAAATGTTTTAACAATTCAATTGGCAGGACTGAAAAGTAAATTAAGTTCAAAATGAAAGAAACATCACAACTTTTATACAGTTAAAGGGCACATCAATTCCACATCACCACATCATCACTACTTTATGCAAGAAGAAAGGCAAGGGAAACTACTCACAAATCATGGAAAAGATATAAGAACACATGGATTTTATATAAGAAAGAAGAGTCATAAAAACCATAATAGTAAATACAACTTATCTCTTTCTCTTCCCCAAGCAAATTCCTTCAAAGTTCCCTTGATTCCTCTTCCTATTCCTTGTAACACGTGATTATATCCTTGGAACAAAGATGAAGAAGCAATCTCTCACTTTACTCCCTCTTCTCCCCTCGTTAGAGAAGAATATCTCTTAAAATCACAAACCCTAACTCTCTCTCACACTTTCCTTACACTCTCTACAACAATCCTCCCCTTCCTTTTCTTCTTGAACACTTAATTTTATGTTAGGAATGAATTCCTCAAGAGTTTCTTCAAGCACCTCTTAAAAATTCCCCCAAAACTCTTCAATTTAAAATGAACCGACATAGGGCGCCGGCGGCGCCCGATAGTGGCACTAGCGGCGCCCTATCGTGCCGATAATTATGGAGGTTCAGGAATAGGGCGCCGGCGGCGCCAGTGGCTATTTTCCTCCAAATTGCTCCATTTTGCTCCAAATTTGTTCCTTTTTGCATCTTTTCGCTCCAATCATCTATATTCATCATACCTGTAACAAATCATGAAAAATACCTTCCTTTAAAGTGCAATATCACCAAAAATAGGTAAAAACATATAGCTAAAAGAGTATATATTTTTGGTGCATCAAAATCCCCTAAACTTAAGCTATTACTTGTCCTCAAGTAATAATTTTACTACATAAAATATAACTTTAGGCAATGTACTTTTCAATTGTAAGAGACTAAAATTTTTCATCCAAAAGAATATAGTGGTTAGATTTTTAGAAAAAGTTTGGCAACTCAGGTCAACATTCAATAATCAAGTCTAAGAGTTCTAGTCTTCTATTTATTTCAAGATGAACCATAATTTTTTATATTAACAGTGCTTTAAAAGACTATGTGAAAAAGGAGTTCATGCAAACTTCATTAGAATGTAGGCTAGTACTTTAAACATAAATTCAGAAATGAAATCAAGCTCTCCTTTTAAGGTGATTCAAGTGAAGCCAATTTTTGATTAGGCATCTCCTCAAGCTTCTCATCATAAACATTTTTTTTCTTTTCTTTTCGTTTTGGGGATTGTTTTTCAATCCTTATTTTCTTTTCTCTTTTTATCTTCTTTTTTTTTTCTGAGGATTACTATATCTGGATAGCCTTTAATGATTTTGAACTTCACTCTCCTCTTTCTAAAGTTCAAACTTAAGTCACCTCCTTACATTATAGTTAAGTACGAGCTTTAATATTCATCACAAAGTCACAATCTCTTCTTAACACACAATACTTTAAATCCCCTAACATTTAAAAAATACAGTTTTCTTTACTTTAAATAGTTGAATATAATCAAATCATTTCATACCAAACATCTTACTTCTATAAAATTAACCTTTATCACTAAAAATTTTCACTTTATCCTTCCTTAATATTCAATTCAAATGATAAGTTTTAGTTATCTTATAATGAGGTTTAACTGCCAGAAGTTATGCTAATAATTTTTGAAAATATAATAATTAAGAACAAATAAAAGTTTAGCATTTCTCTACCCTCCCCCAAACTTAAATTTTTCACTAAGTTTGAAATAGTTGAGAGTAAAAGAAAACTAAACTTTCTGTGTTGGGATCTTTAAAATCTTCAACATCTATCTGGTATTAATCAAAATTCACAACTAGCAGGCATGAAACAATTAGTAGCGGTGATATAACAATTTTTAAATATTTGCATGGGTAAAGAGAAATTAACATTAAAGATCTAAACATACAACAAAACACTATAACATGAAACAAACTATCACACTACTAACAGTACAACCAACAATTTTAATATCATGGTACAACACAACAGTTCAACATAAAAAGTAAATAACACTTCATCATCACCAGTACAACACAGGGCTACATATCACATGAAAAATAGATATCCACTACATCACATTAGTACAACACAACAAACTAAAAATAACACAAAAGTACAACATAGAAATATAAAACTACCACACATCATCTCCAGCATCATCAGCAGGGTCAGAAGGTGCAGGCCTGTACGGTGTATAACTAGGACAAGTAGAAAATGTCACATCGAACTCCCACCTCATAAATCTGGCCTGAGCATCATAATAAGATTAATCGGACTCAACTCTTCTTTGAAAATAATTTTCATTAACATCACTCCTGGCCTTGAATACATCCATCGTACTATGCATCCTACCAAAACTATCATTTTACAATCTCAACTGCTTCATGACATCAGATAGTGTCGGGGGCTCAGAAGTAGATGGAACATCGTGGCTTGTGGTAGGAGTATCAATACTCCTAGTCTCCTCTCTTGCACCCACATGAGCCTCATAAGTATGAATAATGGTCTTTGTAATCGGCCTCAAAGGTCTCACCACTTCCTCATAACTACTATACTCAACTTCAGACTGAACACAAAGGGCATGAATTCGGGCAGGATGTCCTAATCCACCAGTGGTTTCTCCTTTGGCAATAGAGTGAATGCTCTTGAAAATAATAGCTCCAATATTGATTATCTTCATATTACGGATGCAATAATTCAAAATAGCTCGATCCACTAGTAACCTCACTTGTGATGATAAGAAGGTAACAGTCTCGTAAGAAATGAAATAATACCACACTTTAGAAGCAACATTTAAAGTAGAAGCAGGGAAGTTAATCATCTGTCTCTGATTCATCTTCCACTCCCCTCTTCCATCGGTTAGATACGTGATTACACTCATCAAATTCCCCTCACTAGTATCAAAATTCACAAATTCACAAACAAAAGGTTCTTGAATTTGATAAAATGTGTTGATACGTGGTGGGGTGAATTCAACCAGCTTCCCTCGGACTAGCACATATTTCATCTCAGAACAGAGCACGTTAGCATAAAATTCTCGGACTACTCCCAAAACATCATTAGCAGAAAAGTAACAGAAACACTCCCAATTCCACTCAGAAATTAACTGTTCCACAGATCCATCAGGATTCTCAAACGCTCGATCTTGAATACACTTCTTATTTTGCAACTGAGAGTTGAAGGGAAAATGTGCCTTAATATTAACAAATCTTTCATTGTCCCAGGCAATTTTTGCTTCCGCTTACTCATTCTAGGAGCCATGTGAATTTCTAAAAATTACAAAAATTTACCAATAAATCCCAAATCCATAATGTACTAACTCCAAGCATTAATCTAAACAAGTAAGAAAAAACTCCACCATAGGAAACCTCACTTTTTCTAAAAAATCTCTCAAAAATATCATCCAAATAATGTGAGAGTTTCACATGGCAAAAATCTAAAAATTTTAACTTAAAGTAAAGTTCTTACCAAGAGAAGTGCAGATTCGGCCTCAAAAATCCTTAAAATCCTTTATATTTCGAGATCTAACAAGCCCTAAAGCTTCAAAATTGCAAATATGGAGGTGGGAGACGAAGAAATGGTTGAAAAATTTGTCCATGGCTATTTTTGGTATTTGGGTGCCGGTGGAGCCCGATAGGGTGCCGGTGGCACTCCATTTAAATTAATAACCAGGCTCTTTGTATTTGGGCGTTGGCGGTGCCCAATCTGGCGCCGGCGGTGCCAGATCAAAATTCTATTGGGTTAAAAAATTTTCATTGTAAATTTGATCATTTCAACCTCCGCAGTCTGTCGGCATATTTTTAGGTTAAGTGTTTTTGAAAAGGGGTCACCTACAGAAGTTGTCGGCGAATTTTCAGATTTTAAATTTAATTTTAAAAAATATATATATAATTTAGAAAGTAGCATTTGATTTTGAAAATAATTTTAAGTTTGAAAATTTTAAGATATGAAATCAAACCGATCTCACATCCCTAATAGTTTATATAAACGAGCACCACTTCACAAACTGTGTATCTATCCTGAAGAATAGACACACTGCTTGATGATGGGGCTTGATTAAATAAACTAGAAGATTTGTGACATCCGTTTGGTCTGCGAACCAATTTTATAAACCTATAAGTTCCCCTGCTTAATATAAAGAAATTAAGCAGGGTTTATATTACCTGGGTTCTTAAAGTTCCCTATAAGGGCAAGCCCCTGTAGTTACTTACATCCTAAATGTCTGAAGACACTTAAGAAAACTCTCGATAATGATCAGTGGTTTTGCACTCAAGAATTTCAAAGTTTAGAGTTTTCAAAGGATTTGAGTTTCAGGAATTTCAATAGGGAATGAATCAAATTTGGAACAATTTATTTTAGGAGTCCAAAGGAAGAGAAGTAGGAGAAGCTGAGGATCCAAGAAGAATCTTGGCAACTTCCCAAACTATCCTATTGATTGGCTTCAATTTGAGAGTTTATTTAATGTTGTAATCCTGCTAATTTTAATTATTTAGGACTTATATTCGTATGACATGATCATACAAATGACCTCTAAGATGTGAGGGTTTATGTCGTACCAAACAACTACCTCGGAATCCTAAGACCGATTAGGGCTTAATTTACATAATATAATTATACAAATGCCTAACAAAAAGTTGAGGATTTATGTTGAACAAAGCAAACTACCTCGAAATCCTATGGCTTTGTTATTTAATGCTAAGAAAGGATTTGCTGATGTAGATTCCAGTTTTGCTGACGACGATGGCCGTGCTGCCCACTGTGCTCCAAGCTAACTTATTATTGCAGGGGTTTAGTTTTATAAAGTGAAAATCAAAAGATGAGAGAAGTGTTTTAGTTTAGAAAAAGTCTTAAGGTTCAGGTGTTTTTAATATTTTGTTAGGAGAATTTTAAAGTTGGTTATAACAACACCGGTTAAGATCCCACGGTTCCATCATTCCGACACTATTATTTTTATCAGATTCACTTAGTCCAAATGAATTTTCTAAACTCAACTAAATGAGTTCCACACTTTAATTTAGACCGTGGGAAATCCCGTAAGCAACACGTAGGATACATCATCTGAGGCATTTCGATCATCCAAAAAGACGTTTTAATTTAGTTGTAGTTGTAGTTTTGTTATTCTGTTTGTGATTAAATTTTGAGTTGTTCATATTTTGAATGTTCTGGTGGTGAATTTTATCTTGTATTGATTTTTAATTTAGTTTTGGGTTTTAGTTTTGTTGCTATCCTAAAAGTTTCAGTTTTCATGCAGGGTGACATTCTTGTTTAACATGCAAGAGAAGTAAAGTGCAGTACAGGTAAGTAAATTGCAATAAAGTAAAAGCGTACCTGGAGGGTCTTCTCGTCATTCCAAGCTGCACTTAAAACACATGTCAGAGCATTTATATAATTGCAAGAAATACCTAGGTAAAGCTAAGGGAAGGTTCTGGTTGTCTACCAAAATCCTAATCCTATTGCTAGTCAATTCACCAAAGAACAATTAAGTTCAATTGTTCTTCTAAAACATCCCATTATATTATGGAAGTTCTTAGGACAAGTCCTAAACATCTTTTCAATACTTGTGAGATTATTTTTGAGTCCCAATGAATTTTATTGTATAGGTGAATTAATCATCCAAGAATTTAGTTAAGTTTTGCTTCTTGCGTAGTGAACTTAGACATTTAATTATCCGATGGGTGAAGTGACATCTCACTTGATACTCCATTTAAGAATTATGTGGGTGGAAGCCTTTAGGGCAGGTTAGGTTATTAAGAAACTTAACCATCTTATTTAGATTTAAGTTGGTTTTTTAAGATTGATTCAAATTAATTATAATATTTTATTTTAATTATAATTATCTTATGTTATTTCAATTTGATTGTGTAATTTCAAAAGTTGACTTAGCTATTTTAAAATTGTCTTAACTTTAATTTTAGTTATATTTAATTTAATTGTGTTGATTTGAAGTTGATTTTAATTTAGTTGCATTGATTTAATTTTGATTTAAAGTTGATAAAATTATTTTAAAATTGTTTTAATTTATTTATATTTAATGTAAATTGTTTTTAATTAATCATGTCATTTTAAAATTATTTTTAATTTAATTAATTATATTATTTTAAAATTATTTTTTTTAAAATTGTCTTAGAAATTATTTTAATTTGGTTATTTAATTTATCTTAGTTTTTATTAATGAGTTATTAAATTAATATTAAGTGGTATTTGTTTTTTTATCATTAATTAGGGGTTAAGATTAATAAATTAATATCTTCCAAGATTAAACCCCTTCACTTAATACATTCTCTTTTAATTAACTTCAAATTTTTAATAATTTAAGAAATTATAACCATTTTGTTTATGTTGGAAAAGTGATAAATGGGTTTCTACCCTTTAATTCCTCACGTTTCAATCATCTAAGGAGGTTAATAAGGATCATTCATTACCCATTACCCATAATTAAGCCTAAATATTGATTAAGGCTAAATTTCAATAATTAACATTTTTGCCCCTTAGGCTTGTTCACTTCATAATTCATTAAATATAACTCAAATGACTTTGTAATTTTTATGTCACCATAATCATGGGTTAATTAAAATATCAGAGCAGAAAATGTGATTTTTCTATTTTTAATTTAATTTTAATAATCATTTTTATGGAAAATAAGGATTTCCAATGAAAATTCAGTAACATGACCAAGTTGAAGTTTCTATCCTTAAGAAAATTATGGGATGTCTCTATTGACCAAAGAACCACTTGGACCAATTTTAGTGATTTTTTGAATTATATTTTATTTATTATAATTATTTTAAGTTTTGGAGTATTAATTAATTAAAATAAAATTGAAGTTGAAAATTAAGTTTTATATTTTTCTTAAATCTCTCTGACCTCAAGGAAAGCAGAAAAATAAATTTTATATTTTTATAAATTTTTTTTGATTTATTAGAATTAATTTGGTGAAAAGCTTGGAAAATTCATTTTTTAATATTAAAAATTTTCTTAAGCCTTTAAAATTCAATATCTTAACCTAGGGACTTAGTAAAAATATTTGGTTGGTTCCTAAGTGATTAGGGAACAAAATATGTCATTTTTATAATTTTTAATATTTTTGTTATTTTTATTATTTTTAATTATTAAAATATTAAAAATATGGTTAAAAATGAAAATTTTTAGAAAATTCCAATTTTAATTTTGTTAGACTCCTCTGATATCAGAGAGCCCTCAAAATCAATTTGGTAAATTTTTAAAGTGTATTTTGGGTTTTACGAATTTTTTAATTTTAAAAATGGCCATACAACTTAAATAATTCATTTAATGACTTAAATTATTTCCAATTAACTTGAAATTTTTATGTGAAGTTCTTTACATCCTAAGTGATAGTGGAGAATTGTTTTCAAGTGATTTTGATGTGTGGTTACTCTTAATTAATTAAATTTTAATTTTGAGTGTTTAGGCTAATTAGGGTTATTTTTAAGGAATTAAATCAAACCATAATTTTCCTAGGGTCCTCCAATCCTATGATACTTCCCCTAATTTTTCTAGAATTTTCTAAGCAATATGCTATTTATTCGAAATAAAATTCCAAAATAGACACATAAATTTGGAAAATCAATAACATGCCATAGAGATGGGCTCTGGTCTTGAAAAATTTAGAGAATGTTTCCAAGAATAGAGGCTACAAAAGCCCTATGGTCTCATGCCATGATGAATTGTGTATGCAAATGGAGAATTAAAACATTACAGAGAGCATTTAAATCATTAAAAATCATAAACTCAACAAATTAACTTAATTCTTTTTTCACATTATTCTTGTCTGTTCACTGAGCAAGAGGGTATTTTTATTTTAATTTTCTGATTTCTCTATGCAGAGATATGAATTTTTGAAATTTAGGATAATTATATAAATTAAAAATACCCTATTTTTCTACTTATCCAGCGCGGCGCCTCGTCATCCTCGTCAGCTCCGAAGTCCCACGCGGCTCTCCTCCATTCGAAGCCGCCATCTGACTGGGATGCCACGAAGCCCGCGGTTCATGTCCCGTGCCCTGATCCGACGCAATCTGGATCGTCCATTCGATAGACGCGCGATCAGACGGTTCCTGGTCATCGTCTACGACTGGTGTGTCTCGAGAGCCATCCACACTAAAACCCTAAGATCTCCCTCGTTTCTTAACCAATTTACATGAAATTTGATCCTATATGTTCGTCTAAATGAGAGCTACAAATCCATACGACTAACATGCATTGAAATCAACTCAAACAAAATGGAGAATCGAAAGAAGCTCTCGGGAAGGAGGAGTTCCATACCTTGGCTCTGAGAAGTGAAGCTTCAATCAGAGAGGCTCGGCACGTTCGTTGGAGCTGGAGGAGCCTAGGGATAAAGCCTCTGGTCCTGGTGAAATGTCCAGACCTGATTTCCACCAAGCCCGATTTCAAAGCTTGGCCTATAGAAGGAATCGCCGGCCTAGTGAGGGGGCTTTTGTTGGGGAACTTCTTCTCTTGGTTTGGTGAAGGTGTAGAGTCAATCAATTTGAGGATTTGCTCAGTGTGGTGAAGTGTCCTATTCTTAGGCTGAGAATTGAGCTCAGAAATTGAACTCACAGAGGGGGTTTTAGGGCTAGATTTCACTAGGGATGAACTGCTCTAGGTTAGGAGAAGAGTTTGGAGCAATTTTGGCAGAGTATTGGTAAGGTTAATTTCATCACCTTGTTTGGCGGTGAAGGTGGTGAGTTTAAATAGACATGGCTATGGGGCTTCCCAGAGGCAACTAAAGGCTGGGATCAGCTACTCAGGGGAGGAGAAGAAGAGCCATGGTGTCCACTGCGGTTGGGACAGCTCAACAAGGGAGAATTTGAATTTTGGCTCACATGGAGCTCTCGGCCATGGTGTTTTCCAGCAACTGGGTGGTGATCAGGCCAGGGTTCGGTCACCATCTTGACCAGTGAGGTCAGGGATTGAGTTTAGTGCATCCAATGGAGGTTGGCCATGTGTAAAGGGCTTGATTCAAATGGAATGGGGAAGTGGCTCTTTTGGGTTTAAATGGGTCAAGTCATGTTTTTGGGCTTGGTTCACCCTCCAAGGAGGACTTTGGGTGCTGTGGGGGTCAGGTGAGTCAGCTAGTTTTAAGTGGAGAAGTCTCCATCCAAGCTTATTTAGATTAATTTTGGGTTAAGGTGAAGCATGGGTAAGGTTAAAATGTTTAATCATATGTTAGGAAAGAGCTCCCCTCTCTTATCATTAATGGCTTGGTGATGTGTAAAGTGGCTCCCAAGGCTCGCATATGGCTTATGCATGGCTCCATGGCTCCATTTGGCTTGGGGCAAAGCTTGGTCAATTTCATGGAAATAGATTTTAGAGATTTTGGTATTTTGATGGAAAATTTTCATGAAGCTTTATTCGGAATAGTTTAATGATTGTTTTGAAACCTAGGGGTGATTTTGATTAAATGGATAATGGAAAGAAATGTCAAGTGGGCTTTGGATTGGACATTTGGGCTTTTTTTAAATTTGATGAAAATGAGCTTTTAAAATGCTGTAAGGGGATGGTCTTTTAGATTTTAAAATAAACATTAGGACAAAAATTTTGTAAAAGATTGTGTCAAATAAATGTTGTATTTTGCTTAGGGATGTGTCATGAACGTTTTAGAAAAGATTTGGGGTCATTTGGAGTTGAATTGGGTTCAATTTGGGTCTTTTAGTAATAGGGTCAAAGTGCGTCCAATTGGGCTAACTTGGGCTAAGGTTAGGCTAAATTAGGTTTTGATGTAAAATTAATGTTGTAAAATGTTTATGAAGGTGTAACAAAGATTTTTCAATTTTGGTTGGGTCTTCATGTTGGGATTTGGGCTTGATTGGGTTCATGGTTGGTTTAGGATAAATTCGGTATTTTTGGTTTAGGTTAGGCTTGGGTGAAGTTTGACTCCAAATATTGGATAAATTAAGTTAGAGTTTTGTTTGTGGGGATGTTAGAAATATTTGAAAACAAATTTGGGGAAAATTGGGTAACATTTAGGTTGAATTTGGGATGGATTGGGTGAATTGGCCATTTTGGGCCTTTAGGGCCCATTTGGGACTTTAGGGCCCATTTGGGACTTTAGGGCCCATTTGGGACTTTTTTTGATCAAATTGGATTAAATTAACAAAATTGGGGTATTTGGCAGTTGAAAAAAATGAAATTGGGAATATTTAGGATTTTCTACAATTTTTCGAGAGTTTTTAGAATTTTTTAGATTTTTGGGTTATAAAGGGTATTTTGGGTATTTGGAGGGTATTGGGCGGTATTTTGAAAATTTTGGAATATTTAGCCATGGGTGATCAATTTGAGTGGTGGAGAATATTTAGGATTGATTTTGAGGAATTTTGGGTAATTTAGGCAATTTTGCAAATTTTGGGCAATTTCAAGGGCATTCGTAGGTTTGGTGGGTTTAGGGGCCCGGGGGTCAAAAATTGAAATTTGGGGAAAACGAAGATTAATTAGATTTGAGTAAAATGAGACCATTTTGGTTGAGCCATGAAGCCATATTAAGCTCACAAGAGCCATGAGAGGACTCATTTTAGGCACTCAACATGTTGTTCCTAACCCTCTTAGCCAGGGGCTTAGGGGTTAAGGTCCATCCATATGAGTTACCTACATGAGTGAGGGAGTTGAGTTGGGTGAGAGTGTAGTTTTAGGGTTTAGAATGTGTGTGAGAGTGTGGTGTGTGCAAGCTTGCCCTCACCAAGACCAGGCAACTCAGGGTGATCCTAAGGCCAAAGAATCCTATAGGAAACTCATCCTTTAAACCTCCACATACTGATTTCAACCCTCTAAGTGACCTGGGGGTTTATAGTTAAAATTGTGGAGTTTAAAGGGAGTCAAGAAGTGTTTGAATTTCTAAATGGTGGGTCCCATTTCTAGTCCTCTAGGATAGTCTAAGGGAAAACCTATGGCTAGATCCTAAGTATTAAGGAGAGAGATCAGACCTCACCAAAAATGAGGTCAACAAATGGACCCCCAATTGGTGTGGTGTGTTAACCAATCACACCGCACGTATTGGCGTTGACCGAAGAGATCAATAAAGCCAACACAAATGTTTGAGTGACAAACTCAGAACGAAGTGTAGGAAATTTCCGCTGGGGAGTATCAGATAAACTTCTAAGAATGAAGTTTCCAAAACTCTCGCTGGGGAAGAAGAGATGAATTCCAAATCACAAGATCTGGAGAGGGATAAATTGGATTTTAGATCCGTTTCATTTTTATTTCAAGTTTCAATTTTGAGTTTGAATTTTTGATTCGGGTTTTAATTTTGGTTGCAATTTGACTTAATCGGAATTTTAATTTAATTTGAGATTGATTTTAAGATGAATTTTGCAGAGATTTTGGATTTAAAATGAGAATTGGAAATTAGATTCCAACCTCAGGATTGCAAAGAGAACTAGAATTTAGATACTAGCCTCGAGAAGAAAACGACAATCAAATACCGATCGAGAAAAGGGTGCGAACTGGAAGTTAGGTACCAATCTCTTAAGAGAGGCGAAAGTTAAGTACCGACCTCAAAATTTCAAGAGTGCGGGAAATTTTTTGGATAGAATACGATTTTAGTGGACACCGAGATCAGGATGCCATGTTGGTCTCATACCCGAGTCGGAGGATTAGAATGCAAAAAAATTTCGCAGAAGGAATGCGAACTTGGCGGACACCGAGATCAGGATGCCTTGTTGGTCTCATACCCAAGTCAGTGGATTAGAATGCAGAAAAATTTCTCGGAAGCAATGCGAACTTGGCGGACACGGAGATCAGGGTGCCTTGTTGGTCTCATACCCGAGTTGGAGGATTAGAGTGCAGAAAAATTTTTCGGAAGGAATGCGAACTTGGCAGACACCGAGATCAGGATGCCTTGTTGGTCTCATACCCGAGTCGGAGGATTAGAGTGCGGAAAAATTTATCGGAAGGAATGCGAACTTGGCTGAAATTCATTTAGGAGAATCGAAATTTAAGTGTCAATCTCGAAATGAGGATTGGAAGTTAGGTACCAGCCTCAGAAGGACGGGAATTGGAAGTTAGGTACCAATCCTAAGGGTTTGTATTTGATTTGGTTTTGAAGATTTTGTGGAAATTTCAATGTAGTAAAAGGTTGAGATGGAATGAGACATAAAAGTGTTTCACATTCCAGGAGAGTTGATCGAATTTTTATGGTTTGGCAAAAGATATGAATCCATGCCATCAGAATCAAATCGAAAATTTCATGGTTCTGTGTCAATAGACTCAGTCAACCTTCTCAAAAGAGGGAAGGTCGTGGAGAATCATAAGAGATTTGAAAACAACCTGAGGCTGAGAATTTCAGATTCGGAGTCTCGAAGTTTAAAACTGAAGTTGAAGTCTTCTGCGGGGAAGAATCAACTCAAAAGAGTATTCAGAGGAGTTTCAAATGGATTTCAGTCGAAAGGTTCAAATCGACGGATTCAGATCAGAATTCAATTCGAGATTTTGGTTTGTTTCGTTTGTTTTGTGATTCAATTTCATTTTTTATTCGAAGTTCGTGTTAATTTGGAGTTTGTTTTGACATTCAGATTCTTAAAAAGAGTTCTTTATTTATTTTCTTTTCTTTTCGTTCTTTGTTCGAAGTTCATTTAACTTAATGGCATTTTCCAGTCAATTTGCACAAAAGAGGTGAAGGCAAAACACGACATGGTCGTTTCCATTCCAATTTGTTGAAAATACATCATATAGCTAGATCCAAAACATGATGATATTTTCCTTAAAAATTCAACATCTTATACAATCCACATAAATCCAAAATAGATTGTGTAAGATTCTTGCAAGTTTCTTCCAAAAGTATCTGTCGGAATCCATGTCTGAATAGTGAGATACATGGACAATAACATCACCTTCCAAGCCATCCTTGGCAGTAAATGCCGTTCGGATGTGCAATGGAGGTGTGCTATCTCCCATGTAGCTCACAGCTAGTAGGGCCGAAGGCTCTCTAACTCTGGATCTGGCTGAAAGTGGAAAGGCATTTTTCTGTCATCCATCATTCTGAAAGTGACGGAGATCCGCTCAACAGACACTCCTGGAATGAATTCTTTGCTATGTCCGCTCCATTTCCTTTTAACACCAAGACGGAACCTACCGGTAGAGGTATCTCCACCGGCCCTCAGAATTCTCCGAGGCCTACTATCCGGATGTCAGATCCGAACATGATGTTACATTGGTTGACAAAAGACACTGTGCAGAAAGGTCTGACAAAGTCATGATGATCTATGTGTGGCGGTATGCAGTCACCCTCCCTATATATGTTAATGATGCAGCTGTTGGGTATGCATTCTGTGAGCAATACCCTCCATGTCACCATCCTTCTTACCATTATCTTGATAATTCTTAGTATCAAATCCACCTCACTACAAAGGAGTATCCCTGGTGGATTTCCCTTTCTATCTTCAGCAAAGTTGTAGCAACACCCGCACTGGATTGTAACTCTTCCTTTTCCTTTCATCCACCTTCGAGGTTCTGAGTAGATCTTCTCCCTCAAACAACCGCTCGACCCATTTTCCGAAGCTCGGCGACACAGTCCACAATTTGCTGCTGCTCATAGTCTGAGAACACATCTGTATGCAGCTAAAGGACCTCCAGGATGTTGATTCTCTTGCCTCAGATTCTCTTGAAATATTCAAAAGTTTTCTTTTCAACATTCTGTATCCTTTTCAGTTCCTATTCTGGAATTATTTGCAACTAGCGAGGTCTGGTAACGTACTGTGGGATGTATGGTTCAACCCCAGCACGCTCTCCTGCATGTCTCAGCTCCTCGGGGATAGTCTCTGTTAGGACATACTCTGGGGTTGCTTTCGCAACAAGACTCTTCAAAACTGGTGCACTTACCTGGCGTCGTGGCACCGATTCTATTTCTAATCTTCTTGGAATTTCTTTCATCCCTTCTGTTATTCTTGGAGTTGATCTCATCTTTTCTGGCTTCTGCTGAACTGATTTCTTCGAAGTACTTGCACTGATGGTAGCAACTGTTTCTTCATGTTGATCAGCTGTTAGCTTGGTCAGCATCTTGCGAATGTGACGGTTCTTATTTCTTCGTTGGGTCGGAGTGAGAGTAGCTTTTCTTACCTCTTGAACTTCTGTGGGCATGGCGCTGACAAGCCTGCCCTCTGCTGTAGTGACCACGAAATTGACTTTCTTTTCCTCTCCTGTTGCAGGAGCGGCGTTCGCTTTTCTTTTCTTGCTGGTGGACTGCTGACTTGGGCCACCCAATTTCATCACTGTCTGCCTATGGAACTCTTCCCGGTCAATCAGGGTCCAATCAGTTTCCTTGTACTGTAGCCCGGTCGGTGTGAAATCAGAGTCGATCTCAATCACGGCCCCATCCTTCATTTTCTTTTCATCGAGTGCTAGACTCACGACATTCTTAAAGTTCAGAACCAACAGCCCGTTCGACATTTCCCTGCGAAAAATAAGGAAAGGATCAGGGGCTGTACTAAGAATAAGAACAATAAGAAAATTTACTTATTAATGGAAAGCTTTTATTCATTTTTTTTCAAGTTTTTAATAAGAGTAGGAAAAGATGAGGAAAGATCAGAAGTGAGCTGATTTAAAAGGAAGGATCAAAATTTTATTATTATGATTTCACATATTTTCTTTTTAACACATATTTTGTTAATGATTTTTTATCGTTCATTTTTATATTTTTGGGTTCGGACCCTATTACAAATGATTACTCTATCCGTGCTTCTAGGAATGAGACTTCACTTTTTAAAGTTCATCCTTTGAAACATCAGGTTGGGTAATACTTCTTCAAATATCGTCCATTAATTGGAAGCATAGGTTGTTCTTCACGACAATTCACAAGTTGGTAGGAACCTCCAGAGTAGACTGTCTCGACCATGAACGGCCCCTCCCAAGTCGGTTCAAATTTACCTCCTATCTTGCGGTGTGCAAAAATAGGTCTCTTGAGAACTAGAACCAAGTCACCGACTTTGAATGTCCTTGGGCGGACCAGTTTATCGTGGGCCTGGATCATCTTGGCTTGATACAGTTCCAAATTCTGCTGCACTGAAAGTCATTTCCCTTCCAAGCTTTCCAATTCTTCCAGTCATAATCTGGCATTCTCTTCTGTAGTGATTTTGTTCGCAACTGCAATTCTGAGTGACGGAAGCTGCACTTCCAAGGGTAAAACGGCTTCAGACCCGTACACTAGAGTGTAGGGCATAGACTGAGTAAAAGTTCTGAAAGTCGTTCTGTAGGACCATAAGGCTTCTAACAACTTCTCGTGCCAATTTCTTTTGTTGTCGTCCAAGGTTTTTTTCAGGATCTGGATGAGAGTTTTATTAAAAGCCTCGGCCAAGCCGTTTGCTCTTGGGTAGTAGATTGTCGAATAGCGCTAATTAATCCCGTGTCTTCTGACAAAACTGTTGATCTTCGTGCTTCTGAATGCAGACCCGTTATCTGAGATAATTATGCGCAGTACCCCGAAAGAGTAGACGACTTGATTTTTGAAGAACTGTAGCACATGGTGTGCTTTCACTTCTCTGAGCGGTATAACTTCTGTCCATTTGGAAAAGTAATCTTTCGCTGCAAGAATGAAGCGATGTCCTCTTGAGGAAGGTGGTTCTATCTGACCCACGATATTTGTGCCCCAACACTCAAACAGCCACGACGCGATTGTCGGATGTAGCAAATTTGGAGGTTGATGTAGAACCATTCCATGCTGTTATCCCCTGTGAATCTCTGTAGATGTTTATGTCTGTTATCCCCATTTGAATGGTCAATTCCAGTCCAGTTATTAGAGCTTCGTATTATGCTTCGTTGTTCGTACACGGTTCTATTAGATGGTAGGAATATCTTAACATCCCCCGCTCCAGTGTTATAAAGATTAGTCTGATTCCTACCTTACCGGGCACTATCATTTGTAATTCTTTATCTTTCTGTGCTGAGGATGCTCCGTCAAAGTACAATTCCCAACGTTGATCATCGGGGTCTTCTAGGCTCATTATCTGCTCGTCTGGCAAATCGTCGTTGAGAGGCGACTCTGCCGGTAAAGGGTGTGCTGCGAGGAAGTCTGCTAGGACTTGTCCCATTATAGCACGAAGAAGAACAAAAGTTATATCGAATTGTAATAGTATCATCGACCACCTGGCAAGTCTTCTAGAAAGCATCAATCAGGTCATCAAATATTGCTACAGATTAACTTTCGAAATAAGGTTGACCTTATGAGAGAGCATATAATGCCTGAGCTTTTGAGCGGCGAAGATTAGGGCCAAACAATGCTTCTCAATCGGGGGATAATTTACCTCCGTCAGAATTAGACGGTGACTTAAGTAGTAAAGAGCCTTTTCTTCCACCTCGTCATTGACCTGGGCTAGCAGGGCTCCAAGGGAGTCGTTTAAAGCTGCGGTATAAAGTATCAATGGTCTTCCCGAGACTGAGGCTGCTAAAACAGGAGGTGTCATTAAATACTGCTTAATGTCCTCGAAGTCCTGCTAACATTTCTCTTCCCAAACAAATTTGGCATCCTTTTTAATTAATGCCGAGAAGGGTTGACACCTACCAGACAAATTCAAGATAAATCGTCGAAGATATGCCAATTTCCCTTGAAAGGATCGTAGTTGTTTCAAAGTTTTGGGAGGCGGCATTTCTAAGATAGCTTTAACTTTTCCGGATCAATTTCAATTCCACGATGTCGGACAACAAATCCTAAGAATTTCCCAGAGGTGACGCCGAAGGCGCATTTCAGGGGATTCATCTTATGGTTAAATCGTCTTAATCGCTCAAAAACAATTTTCAAATCATACAAGTGATCTTCCTTCAGTTTGCTCTTGATGAATACATCATCCATGTAGCACTCGACTTGGTTGTGAATGAGATCATCAAAAATCCTCGTCATTGCTCTTTGGTAAGGTTCTTCTGCGTTCTTCAACCCAAAAGGCATCACTGTGTAGCAGTATATTCCGATCAGTGTTCTGAAGGCTGTAAGCTTTTCGTCTTCTGATGCCATCTTTATCTGGTTGTATCCTGACGATCCATCCATGAAAAAGAAGACTTCGTGCATCAAAGCGATGTCGATCATCAATTCTGGAATTGGTAGTGGAAACTCGTCTTTTGGACATGCTTTATTCAAATCTCTGAAATCCACACAGATTTTGATTTGTCCATTCTTTTTTCTGACCGGTACCACGTTGGCTAACCAAGTTGGATATTGTTCTTCACGGACAAATTTAGCGTCAATTAATTCTTCACTTCAGCTATTACTTGTTTTTCGATCTCTAGACGCATTCTTCTGGGAGCTTGTCTGACTGGAACGGTAGTGTGATCCACTCCTAGTTTGTGAGTTGCAACTTATGGAGCTAATCCTGGCATTTCATCATAAATCCAAGCAAAACAGTCTTTAAATTCCATCAGTAGTTTGATCATGTTTTCAGAGTCCTCTTTATTAAGTAAGGAGCTAACAAAGGTCGGCCTAGGCTCTTTGCTAGTACCTAAGTTAACTTCCATTAGCTCGTTTATTGTAGATTTAATTTCTTCTCCGAATTCTGGTGGAGCATCTCCAATTGGTAGATCCTTGAGATTATCTGAAGCTTCCAAGCAGTTTTTATTAGGCTCGCAAGTGACAACCAAGCAAAATCCCGTATCATCAACTGATCCTATTGTGTCGAATCCGAGACTATGTTTTGAATTGGGAGGCCGATTGACATTATTCCATAATTTTTCAAAGTGTTGTGATTGACCTTTTGTCCATTATTTAGGTATGATACCACGTTGAATTAAATTCTGAACACAGGGAGAGTACCACTCAAAAGGCAATTCCATTAATTCGGAAGAAGTAACATCTTCAAATTGTAAATCATTTTCAATCTTGGAAGAGGAAGCACCGTGGTAGAATTTGATCGGCTTATTACCACCACCATGTACTTCTTTGACCACCATACCCTCGACCTTATTAGAATGGATCGGGGTCAGGGTCATAGTATGCACATAGTGATTAATCTTCTCGTACATTGATTTGTATTCTTCATTCTTTTCTTCTTCAAGAGAGATCTTGAATTGAGGTTTCTTCTGACTTATTGTCACTGCTTCTTTCTTGATTTCTTCTTCTTCGGAACTATTCTCCCAATCAACTTCGATGACCGGTTTCTTCTGTTCAACAGTTCCACCGTTTCTTCCTCGATCTCGTCCCTGGCCTCGACCTCGAGTGCGAGTTCTGGAGAAACCTTCACCATCTCGCCGTAAGGGAGTGGTGAGTAACTGTTGAACTAGAATTTTAGGTTCTTCATCGTCTCGAACTTCTTTTGTTTCATTTGACACAATATTTCTGAAGAAGATTGTTCTCATCAGAGGGATGTAGTAGGCTGCATCTTCGTGAATTCTGATTTCATTCACGGAGAATGGTTGCAAATCACCTTTGATACACTGTTCTCCTCCATCAAAATACTTTATGCACTGGTGCAGAGATGACAGTACCATCCAGTTTTCATGGATCCACGGCCGACCCAGTAGAGCGTTGAACGATGTCTCAGAATCAATTATATGGAATTTTGCAGTTGTCTTTGCTAAATCACCAGTCTTCATTAATAGTGTTATCGATTTAAGAGCTCTTTCTTATTTCTGATTGAAGCCTCTTAATAACATCTTGTCTGCATCGAGGTCGCAAGCATTAATTTCCAAATTTGCTAACGTTCGAAGATTCATTATGTTGATTGATGCTCCTGAATCAACCAACACTCTAGAGAGCGTAAACTTTATGATAGTGACTAAAATGTACAACGGTCGATTGTGATCAGCTATTCCAAGTAGCAAATCATTGTCTGTAAAGGTAACACCTAGCTGTTCTTTTAACGAGCAAACCTCGTCTGAGGAATTACCGGCCATTTGAGCTAAGTAAATTTTTGGATCAAGTAAGGCCTTGATCAGAGTTTCCCTCATCTCCTTTGACAGGATCAGAGCGTCGTAGATGCTCAGTTTGGCTGGTAGCTTCCTAAGATGGGCTAGCACGTTATAATCTACTTTATTTCCAGGCTCTTCAGTCTCTTTCCGAATGGGCAAATCATCCACTGGGGTTGGCTCTTCCTGAGCAACCACCTGCTTTCCTTTATCCTTTGGACCCATTCTCGGGGGTAGAACTTTCCTACTATTGACTTCTATTATCTCTTTACATCTGGTGCTGAACTTGCCGGTGTCTTCCCTTGAATTGGAATGACTGGCTTTTTTTGGAGTTGCTTCGGAATCTGATAACTCTAATTCTATCGTGACTGGAGCTCCTCAGAATTCATAGATGGACTCTTCGATCCTCGATCTTTCGTAGACATCCTTGTGAACGTCTTCTCCTTCGTTGTGGTCATCGAGGTTTAGTATGATTTGAGAATCGTTATTCGTATTAAAATTGAGATCCAGATTAGGTTGGTTGTCGTTAGTTACTCAATCATTAGAAACAATCAAAACATAGCCAACACCAAAACTCTTACCATTATAAGATCCCTCCGGGGTGAGCAAATAATAATACAGAGTCAGAGGTCTGAGTGTTTTCTCCTCTGAATCAGAAACAACCATCCTAGGATAAGCAACCCCTAATCTACCCTTCGGAGCCTCGGTCTTCTTTTCTTCCCTTATCTTCTCCTCCTTCTAGGGTGGTTCTTTAATCGCAAGTGATAGTGTCGGCTCGACAGGTCTCAAACTTTGAACTGAAGCGTGCACCGAAGCGGTATGGATCTGATCCAAAATTTTCTTTGAAGACTTTGTCCAGACGGTACTCCATCCATCGCCAGTCATGTACGGGTCAATCAGAAAAATAAGATCCATTGAAATAATATTGACGGAACCTCCTTTTTGGGGCTCATTCATGTATTCCTTCGGGATCGTTATGTTCCCTTTCTGGAGATTATCATCGAGACAATACTTAAAGGTGAAGCAGTTTTCTATCTTATGTTCGAGCATCCTATGGTAGGGACAGTAGTTCAGATGATCCTTCTTGTCGACTTCTTCTGGCCTCTTGGGCTCTGGTAGTTGAAAGTCGGGTGTCATCATCAAACTGCAAAACATCTTTGCCACTACTTCAGTCTTGAAGGGATATTGTCTATTCATGAGTTCTTTCAGGGCACATTGTGGACAAGGTGGCGGCTGATCATGCTGTCATGATTGATAGCTCGGTCGAGGATGCTTATAGTTCTGTTGAGGTTGCTGATAAATCTGCTGAGGTTGTTAATAGATCCGTTGCGGTGGTTGATAACTAGGTTGTGGCCGCTTTGGCTGTATTTGAATTGGCTGCTTACCTTTTTCTACTGCCGCGATGATCCCGGATTTCTTTTCGAATGCCTTTACGGTATTTTGCTTATCGGTCTTGTTAACGAAACTCAACTGTTTTGCCTCCTCCTACAAGCTCCCGGCCTTGCTAAGCAACTTCTCGAAAGTCTTAATTACGAATCCTTTGAGGAGAAGTGCTATCATGCCATGGATACTCTTCAGTAGGATACCGACTGCATGTTGTTCTTGAAGCTGAGGCTCACACTTCATGCTTAAATTCCTCCATCGAAGTATGTAATCCACTAAAGTTTCATTCGGTTTCTGTTGCTCCACCACTAGATCACCAATAGTGATGTGGTGTCGGGCTCTAGCAAACCGCTTAACGAAATGGTTCTCTAATTCTGAAATGGTCTTGACTGAACCATTCGGAAGTTCTGCATGCCAATCGAAGGCAATGCCCGACAAACTGCTGACGAACTGACGAAAGAGTAAGGCGTCACTCCCACCAGCATTGCAACAACTAGCATGAAAATGTGAGACATGCTGCTGGGGGTTTCCCGTACCGTCAAAAGTCTTAAACAGAGGTGATACGAAGCCTTTCAGGTATTGAACTACATCAAATTCTTCAGGGTAAGGTCTACCAATCTGAATAGATGCTTCGCTCTTAGATTTAGCTAAGGCCTCTCGCACCTACTGTTCCACCATATTCTTAATATCCTTTTCAGGAATCATACTCTACGTTGAATCCTTTTTTGGCTGTTCATCTCCATTGACGAATGCAATTTCTTTTCCTTCATCTGCAATGTGAATGATCTCTAGGGGTATTTCCTTTTGAGGTTGAAGCTGACTTTGGAGAGTGGCTATGGCGGCCGCCATCTCCTCCATCCTCTTTGCCATTTAGGAGATCGTGTCATCCTTTTCTTGAGGACACACTCTCATTGCTTCTGGTTCGTCTCTTTCTGAAGTTGACGAAGCTCCCTGTAGAGCTGACGACGCTCAGGTTTCGACCATGTTGATCTCAACACATTCTTCATCCACGAATTTTGACGAATCCATTTCATTTCCCAATCCTTCTCTTCTTTCCCTTGCCAACCATCATATGTCCTTCTTCAGCTTTTCTATAGCATCCTCAAGTGGTCTTTTCCAAATAATTTTGCGGTTGTCATGTGATGATTATTGAACTTCTTTTTCAGGAGTTTTCTTTAATGCAGTAGCACTTTCTTCAGATTTAGGCTCTCTAACGAGACTCTTCTTTCTAGAACATTGTGTTGGTATTGGTTCAGCAATAATAGGTTGCCACACCATCCTTCTTGCAGTAAAAGGTCTAGGACCAGATGGTCTGTCGGCTGTACGCTGGTAGGTGGTGTCATCCCTAATATGGTGACCCGATATGATAACAGGCGAACTTCTCTCACTAGCTCGCACTTTCTTCCTTGGCCTCTATGGAGCAGTGAAGTGGTCTACTCGCGGTCTGAGGCGGGATTTGACTGGCACTCGTCCCATCCTTCTTAGGATCTCTGATACAGGGCACCCTTCCTTCTAAGCTAGTTTCTCTACTACAGCTTGCAGTCGGGTAAGCGGCGTAGCCTTGGCCCTCTTCCTTTTACAGTCACTATAGTATGCAGGTCGGGGTAATGCAGTGGCAATCCTCCGGACCTCTTCTTCGTCCGATGCAGCAAAGAGAGGGTGGAATCTACTTCCTCCCAATAGCGGTGAAATCTCAGGCAGTTCTTCTTCTTCCTCAGGAATCTCTTCCAGAAAAACAACTTCATCAGCCTTGGCCTTCTCGATCCTGGCGATCTTTCTGCTCCTATTTCTTCTTTGAGTCCGAGTTAAGGGTGCAACTCTTGAACTAGACCCTATCTCGAAGATAGATGGTATTGCAGCAAAATCTGAACTCTCCACGATAACAGGCTCCTTACCGACTTGAACTTCTTTCCCTTTCAGTTTGGAGGGAGCAGGGGTAGGTGCAGAGATGACTAGACCGGTGGGGGTAGATATAACAGTCCTCTTACGAACAGTGGTGTTCCTTTCAGTTGGGACCCTTTGCAGGGGAGGGAACTCTTTAGTCGATTTCAGGTTGAACTCAATTTTGGGCTACTCAGTTTCTGGTACTTTGTTGATAAATGCGAAAAGAGTAACATCGGCGAACTTAATGTTCGTATTGTCAAACCCTTGTCCAAAATGAATGATTGCATCATTAGGTAGCTGGTCCTTGTAGACAGCCAAATCTATCCCGTTGGTGAAGGAGAAAATCAGCTTCGGTGCAGACATTTTCTGCAGGGTAAATTCTAAGTGTCAGTTCCGATTTATGCTTCCTTTCGTCGGGACGAAGAAAGAGAGAAAATTATTTAAAAGAGTTCGAACACATCTCCATTTATCTTTTTGTTTTCTTATTTTATTTACAAAATATTTTTGGATTTTATTTTATTTTGTGTATTAGTGCTTTAATAGAAATTTAATTTATTAAAGAGTTTGTTTACTAGAAGGTTTGTTCATTAGGAACAAAACAAATTAAAAAGGGAGAGTTTAAAAGAAAGGTACGAGACCCAATTTAGAAACTGGAAAGGAAGGAAGACTCTCACAAGACTTCTCGATCCGAGGAACCGCTCCTAAACTAACATATATTGGGGTCCACCCCACCTCGAAGAGGTAAAAGGATTTCAGAACCTATCTATTTAGGGGTGTCTAAACAGTGGCTCTAAAATCCGAAAGAGTTGACTATACCCATTCAAGACATAAATGAACGTGGTATTTCAACGGAAGAATGGTAGCTTGGTCCACTAGGAATATGGACTTACTACCGATTTATGAAAGTAAAACCATCTGATCAAAATGAGAGAGGAACTAGTCCCCAATAAAGTCACCAGAAATTGTCGGCATATTTTTAGGTTAAGTGCTCCTATAGAAGTTGTCGGTGAATTTTTAGATTTTAAATTTAATTTAATATATATATATATATATATATATATATATATAATATAAATTTAGAAAGTACCATTTGATTTTGAAAATAATTTTAAGTTTGAAACTTTTAAGATATGAAATCATACTGATCTCACATCCTAAATAGTTTATATAAAAGAGCACCACATCAAAAACCATGTATCTATCCTGAAAAATAGACACACTGGTTGATGATGGGGCTCGATTAAATAAACTAGAAGATTTGTGACATCCGTTTGGTCTGCGAACCAATTTTATAAGCCGACAAGTTCCCCTGCCTAATATAAAGAAATTAAGCAGGGTTTACATTACCTGGGTTCTTAAAGTTCCCTATAAGGGAAAGCCCCTATAGTTAATTACATCCTAAATGTCCGAAGACACTTAAGAAAACTCTCTATAATAATCAGTGGTTTTGCTCTCAAGAATTTCAAAGTTTAGGGTTTTCAAAGGATTTGAGTTTTGGGAATTTCAATAGGGAATGGATCAAATTTGGAACAATTTATTTTAGGAGTCCAAAGGAAGAGAAGTAGGAGAAGCTGAGGATCCAAGAAGAATCTTGGCTACTTCCCAAACTATCCTATTGTTTGGCTTCAATTTGAGAGTTTATTTAATGTTGTAATCCTGCTAATTTTAATTATTCAGGACTTATATTCGTATGACATGATCATACAAATGGCCTCGAAGATGTGAGGGTTTATGTAGTACCAAACAACTATCTCAGAATCCTAAGACCGGTTAGGGCTTAATTTGCATAATATAATTATACAAATTCCTAACAAAAAGTTGAGAATTTATGTTGCACTAAGCAAACTACCTCGAAATCCTATGGCTTTGTTATTTAATGCTAAGAAAGGTTTTGCTGATGTAGATTCCAGTTTTGCTGATGATGATGGTCGTGCTGCCCACTATGCTCCAAGCTCCTTATTGTTGCAGGGGTTTAGTTTTAGAAAGTGAAAATTAGGAGATGAGAGAAGTGTTTTGGTTTAGAAAAAGTCTTAAAGTTCAGGCGTTTTTAACATTTTGTTAGGGGAATCTTAAAGTTGGTCATAACAACACCGGTTAAGATCCCACTGTTCTATCATTTCGGCACCATTATTTTTATCGGATTCACTTAGTCCAAATGAATTTGCTAAACTCAACTCAATGAGTTCCACACTTTCATTTAGACTGTGGGAAATCCCGTTAGCAACACGTAGGTTACATCATCCGAGGTATTCCCAATCATCCAATAAGGTGTTTTAATTTTGTTGTAGTTGTAGTTTTGTTGTTCTGTTTGTGATTAAATTTTGAGTTGTTTTATATTTTGAATGTTGTGGCGGTGAATTTTATCTTGTGTTGATTTTTAATTTAGTTTTGGGTTTCAATTTTATGGCTATCCTAAAAGTTTTAGTATTCATGCAGGGTGACATTCTTGTTTAACATGCAAGAGAAGTAAAGTACAGTACATGTAAGTAAATTGCAAAAAAGTAAAAGCGTACCTGTAGGGTCTTCTCTTCATTCCATGCTGCACTTAAAACACATGTCATAGCATTTATATAATTGCAGGAAATACCTAGGTAAAGCTAAGGGAAAGTTTTGGTTGTCTACCAAAATCCTAATTCTATTGCTAGTCAATTCCTATGATGTCTAGGTTCTTGTGTTTTGTTACGGATGATTTTCTTCACCAAAGAACAATTAAGTTCGATTGTTCTTCTAAAACATCCCATTATATTAAGGAAGTGCTTAGGACAAGTCCTAAACATCTTTTCAATACTTTTGAGATTATTTTTGAGTCCAAATGAATTTTATTGTATAGGTGAATTCATCATCCAAGAATTTAGTTAAGTTTTGCTTCTTAATCTGTGAACTTAGACGTTTAATTATCCGATGGGTGAAATGACATCTCACTCGATACTCCATTTAAGAATTATGTGGGTGGAATCCTTTAGGGCATGTTAGGATATTAAGAGACTTAACCATCTTATTTAGATTAAGTTGGTTTCTTAAGATTAATTCAAATTAATTATAATATTTTAGTTTAATTATAATTGTCTTATGTTATTTCAATTTAATTGTGTAATTTAAAAAGTTGACTTAGCTATTTTAAAGTTGTCTTAACTTTAATTTTAGTTATATTTAATGTAATTGTGTTGATTTGAAGTTGATTTTAATTTAGTTGCATTGATTTAATTTTGATTTAAAGTTGATTAAATTATTTTAAATTGTTTTAATTTAATTATATTTAATGTAAATTGTTTTGAATTAATCATGCCATTTTAAAATTATTTTAAATTTAATTAATTATATTATTTTAAAATTATTTTTTTTAAATTGTCTTAGAAATTATTTTAATTTGGTTCTTTAATTTATTTTAGTTTTTGTTAATGAGTTATTAAATTAATATTAAGTGGTATTTGTTTTTTTATCATTAATTAGGGGTTAATATTAAAAAATTAATATCTTCCAAGATTAAACTCCTTCACTTAATACATTTTCTTTTAATTAACTTCAAATTTTTAATAATTTAAGAAATTATAACCATTTTGTTTATGTTGGAAAAGTGATAAATGGGTTTCTACCCTTTAATTCCTCATGTTTCAATCATCTAAGGAGGTTAATTAGGATCTTTCATTACCATTACCCATAATTAAGCCTAAATATTGATTAAGGCTAAATTTCAATAATTACCATTTTTGCCCCTTAGGCTTGTTCACTTCATAATTCATTAAATATAACTTAAAGGACTTTGTAATTTTTATGTCACCATACTCATGGGTCAATTAAAATATCAGAGGAGAAAATGTTATTTTTCTATTTTTAATTTAATTTTAATAATTATTTTTATGGAAAATAAGGGTTTCCAATGAAAATTCAATAACATGATCAAGTTGAAGTCTCTATCCTTAAGAAAATTATGGGATGTCCCTATTAACCAAAGGACCACTTGGACCAATTTTGGTGATTTTTTAAATTATATTTTATTTATTATAATTATTTTAAGTTTTGGAGTATTAATTAATTATAAAATAAAATTGAAGTTGAAAATTAAGTTTTATATTTTTCATAAATCTCTCTGACCTCAAGGAACTCAGAGAAATAAATTTTATATTTTTCTAATTTTTCTTTGATTTATTAGAATTAATCTGTTGAAAAGGTTGGGAAATCCTTTTTTTTAATATTAAAAATTGTCTTAAGCCTTTAAAATTCAATATCTTAACCTAGGGACTTAGGAAAAATATTTGGTTAGTTCCCAAGTGATTAGAGAACAAAATATGACATTTTTATGATTTTTAATATTTTTGTGATTTTTTTATTTTTTAATTATTAAAATATTAAAAATATGGTTAAAAATGAAAATTTTTAGAAAATTCCAATTTTAATTTTGTTAGACTCCTCTAATATCAGAGAGCCCACAAAACCAATTTGGTGAATTTTTAAAGTGTATTTTTGGTTTTATGAATTTTTTAATTTTAAAAATGGCAATACAACTTAAATAATTCATTTAATGGCTTAATTATTTCCAATTGACTTAAAATTTTTATGTAAGATTCTCTACATCCTAAGTGATAGTGGAGAATTATTTTGAAGTGATTTTGATGTGTGGTTACTCTTAATTAATTAAAGTTGAGTTCTGAGTGTTTAGGCTAATTAGGGTTATTTTTAAGGAATTAAATCAAACCATAATTTTACTAGTGTCCTCTAGTCCTAAGATACTTCCCATAATTTTCCAAGAATTTTCTAAGCAATATGCTAATTATTGGAATTAAAATTCCAAAACAGACACATAAACTTGGAAAATCAATAACTTGCCATAGAGATGGCCTCTGGTCTTGAAAAATTCAGGGAATGTTCCCAAGAATAGAGGCTACAAAAGCCCTATGGTCTCATGCCATGATGAATTGTGTATGCAAATGGAGAATTAAAACATCACAGAGAGGATTTAAAACATTAAAAATCATAGACTCAACAAATTAAGTAAATTCTTTTTTCACATTATTCTTCTCTGTTCACTGAGCAAGAGAGTATTTTTATTTTAATTTTGTGATTTTTCTATGCAGAGATATGAATTTTTGAAGTTTAGGGTAATTAAATAAAAAAATAATACCCTATTTTTCTACATATCCAGCGCGACACCTCGTCATCCTTGGTAGCTCCGAAGTCCCATGCGGCGCTCCTCCATTCGATGTTGCCATCTAACTGGGATGCCACGAGGCCCGTGGTTCATGTCCCGTGCCCTGATCCGACTCAATCTGGATCGTCCATTCGATACATGCGTGATCCGATGGTTCCTAGTCATCGTCTACGACTGGTGTGTCCCGAGAGCCGTCCACAGTAAAACCCTAAGATCTCCCTCATTTCTTAACCAATTTATATGAAATTTGATCCTATGTGTTCGTCTAAACGAGAGCTACAAATCCATACGGCTAACATGCATTGAAATGGACTCAAACAAAATGGAGAATTGAAAGAAGCTCTCGGGAAGGAGGAGTTCCATACCTTGGCTCTGAGAAGTGAAGCTTCAATTAGAGAGACTTGACACATTTGTTGGAGCTGGAGGAGCCTAGGATGAAGCCTCTGGTCCTGGTGAAATGTCTAGACCCGATTTCTACCAAGCCTGATTTCAAAGCTTGGCCGATAGAAGGAATGGTCGGCCTGGTGAGGGGGCTTTTGCTGGGGAACTTCTTCTCTTGTTCTGGTGAAGGTGTAGAGTCAATCAATTTGAGGATTGGCTCACTGTGGTGAAGTGTCCTATTTTTAGGCTGAGAATTGAGCTTATAAATTGAACTCACAGAGGGGGTTTTAGGGCTGGATTTAACTAGGGATCAACTGCTCTAGGTTAGGAGAAGAGTTTGGAGCAATTTTGGCAGAGTTTTGGTAAGGTTAATTTCATCAACTTGTTTGGCCGTGAAGGTGTTGGGTTTAAATAGACATGGCTATGGGGCTTCCCAGAGGCAATTGAAGGCTGGGATCAGCTACTCAGGGGAGGAGAAGAAGAGCCATGGTGTCCACTGGGGTTGGGACAGCTCAGCAAGGGATAATTTGAATTTTTGGCTCACATGGAGCTCTCTACCATGGTGTTTTCGAGCGAATGGAGTGGTGGTCTGGCCAGGGTTCAATCCCATCTTGATTAGTGAGGTCAGGGATTGAGTATAGTGCATTCAATGGAGGTTGGCCATGTGTAAAGGGCTTGATTCAAATGGAATGGGGGAAGTGGCTCTTTTGGGTTTAAATGGGTCAAGTCATGCTTTTGGGCTTGGTTCACCCTCCAAGGAGGACTTTGGGTGCTATGGGGGTCAGGTGAGTTAGCTAGTTTTAAGTGGAGAAGTCTCCATCCAAGCTTATTTAGATTAGTTTTAGGTTAAGGTGAAGCATGGGTAAGGTTAAAATGTTTAATCATAGGTTAGGAAAGAGCTCCCCTCTCTTACCATTAATGGCTTGGTGATGTGTAAAGTGGCGCCCAAGGCTTGCTTATGGCTTATGCATGGCTCGATGGCTCCATTTGGCTTGGGGCAAAACTTGGTCAATTTCATGGAAATAGATTTTAGAGATTTTGACATTTTGATGGAAAATTTTCATGAAGCTTGATTTGGAATAGTTTAATAATGGTTTTGAAACTTAGGGGTGATTTTGATTAATTGGATGATGGAAAGAAATGTTATGTGGGCTGTGGATTGGACATTTGTGCTTTTTTTTAAATTTGATGAAAATGGGCTTTTAAAATGCTTTAAGGGGATGGGCTTTTAGATTTTAAAATAAACTTTAGGAAAAAAATTTTGTAAAAGATTGTGTCAAATAAATGTTGTATTTTTTTTAGGGATGTGTCATGAAGGTTTTAGAAAAGATTTATGGTCATTTGGAGTTGAATTGGGTTCAATTTGGGTCTTTTAGTAATAGGGTCAAAGTGGGTCCAATTGGGCTAACTTGGGCTAAGGTTGGGCTAAAGTTTGTTTTGATGTAAAATTAATATTGTAAAATATTTATGGAGGTGTAACAAAGAGTTTTCAATTTTGGTTGGGTCTTGATGTTGGGATTTGGGCTTGTTTGGGTTCATGGTTAGTTTAGGATAAATTTGGGATTTTTGGTTTATGTTAGACTTGGGTGAAGTTTGACTCCAAATATTGGGTAAATTAAGTTACCATTTTGTTTGTGGGGATGTTAGAAAGATTTCAAAATAAATTTGGGGAAAATTGAGTAACATTTGGGTTGAATTTGGGATGGATTGGTTTAATTGGCCATTTTGGGCCTTAAGGGCCCATTTGGGACTTTTTTGATCAAATTGAATTTAATTGACAAAATCGGGGTATGTGGCAGTTGCAAAATGAAATTGGGAATATTTGAGATTTTCCAAAATTTTTTGGGAATTTTTAGAATTTTTTGGATTTTTGGGTTATAAAGGGTATTTTGGGTATTTGGAGGGTATTGGGGGGTATTTTCGAAATTTTGGAATATTTGGCCATGGGTGATCAATTTGAGTGGTGGAGAATATTTAGGATTGATTTTGAGTAATTTTGGGTAATTTTGGGAATTTTGGATAATTTTGGGAATTTTGCAAATTTTGGGTATTTCAAGGGCATTTGGTAGGTTTGGTGGGTTTAGGGCGTTGGGGTCAAAAATTGAAATATAGGGAAAACAAAGATTAATTAGATGTGAGTAAAATGGGACCATTTGGTTGAGCCATGAAGCCATATTAAGCTAACAAGAGCCATGAGAGGACTCATTTTAGGCACTCAACATGTTGTTCCTAACCCTCTTAGCCAGGGGCTTAGGGGTTAAGGTCCATCCATATGAGTTACCTACATGAGTGAGGGAGTTGAGTTGGGTGAGAGTGTGGTTTTAGGGTTTAGATTGTGTATGAGAGTGTGGTGTGTGCAAGCTTTCCCTCACCAAGACCAGACCACTTAGGGTGATCCTAAGGCCAAATAATCATTTAGGAAACTCATCCTTTAAACCTCCACATACTGATTTCAACCCTCCAAGTGACCTGGGGGTTTACAGTTAAAATTGTGGGGTTTGAAGGGAGTCAAGAAGTGTTTGAATTTTTAAATGGTGGGTCCCATTTCTAGTCCTCTAGGATAGTCGAAGGGAAAACCTATGGCTAGATCCTAAGTACTAAGGAGAGAGATCAGACCTCACAAAAAATGAGGTCAACACAGTCCTATTTAACACATCAGCAAGCATCCATTTCATCTCACAAGCATTAAACAACATCACTTTACACAAACAAAACATCACATCACTTTCATATATAAAATCCATGACACAAAAATTACACACAAAAGTTCATAAAATAAAAGCGACACTCCTTAGATCCTTAGTGTTGCAAGTACACTACGATAAGAAAACACTAAGTCCTAAGTACACACAAGAAATAAAAGCATAGTCCAAGCATAACCTACTAAAGCAAAGCAAAGCAAATAACATAATAATCAAAGCAAACACTTAAACAAAATAAAACAGCATACATAATACACTAATTACTCCTCATCAGTCTCAGAAGTCTCATCCTCTCTAATGTCTCCCATTGATTGATGATGAACGAACAAATTGTAGAATGGACAATATGGGAATTCATCAAATGAATCTTCAGCCACCACAACATTCTTCTTCAACAGATTAATCAAACCTAACTCAATCCAACCAGTATGATCAAATTGCTCTTTCATCCTCCAATCAATGTGATCAAATAAATCAGAAATATTGTTAATAACATTCAGAACATTCTGTACCTCATTTTCCAACTTCTTTATCTTCTTTAATATCACCCTCGAACTTTCAGAATAGTAAGGATGAATAGGTTGTGAACTCTCAGTGGGCTGATCAGCAAGCAAATCCATATCTCCTTCATCTCCTACTGTTCTGTAGTCATAAAGATCATTTGGGTCAACAGGTTTCTAGGGTAGAAGAACTTTTTCCCAACTTTCATATGGTACCTGTCCAAGCCCATATTTAGATCCATGCACAATCAATCCCAATATAGATTTAGTAATGATTGATCCAATATCCACTGGCCTTCCAGTTTGTATACAGAAATTCATAATAGCACTGTCCTTCGTTACCTTATATTCATAGTAGGAATTAATTTTGCCAAAATAAAGTAATGCCACTGCTTTGATACCGGATTCAAGGATGAAGAAAAGAAACTGATATATCCATTATCCCTTACTTCCTATTATTCATTCTCATCCGTCAAATAATGATAGATTTCATTCATATCATTGCTCGTTGCATTGAAATTTGCATAATGAAAAATAGGTACATTCTCAATCATGAAGAGATCATTAATCTTCGCAGGACTGAATGGTACATACCTACCTCACACAAAAACACATCCTTGGTTGATCCCATGCAAATTTGCATAAAACTCTTTCACGACCGGAACAACCATTGCAGCGGTAGTGTAGCATAACACTTCCCAACGCCTTTACTTCACTATCTCTTCAACTCTTGTAGTCGGACTCTCCAAACCTTAATTCACAAAGCCTCTTTCCTTGATAATCCTTCTTTTCATCATCACTTTATGGAATAGACGCTTTTCCTCGAAACTAACAAACTTCCATCGGTTGTAAATGCGTGATCTAGGGAGTTCAATGGAGTAGGAATCCATGGGATGCGAATTGAGAAAGGAAGTTTTCGTTCTCTGGTGGTTATGGGTTTAAAATGGAGTTTTGGGGTGTTTTAAGGAAGAAGATCTCGCTCAAAATAGCCAAAAACCGCATTTTAAAACTTAAAAGCCGTCACCCAGAATTTGGGTAGGGCACCGGCAGCGTTCAAACTAGAAATTCGGCTGGTTTAAAAGAATAGGGCGTGCGCCAACGGCGCCAGTGGTAAAAAATTTCACCGAACTTCATTTGGCTCGAAATACTTCATTTTCACAATACGATCTAATATATTTTTAATTTTTAACTTATTTAGGGGTAATTAGGATTCTTAAATAATAAACTAAAAGCACAAACAACAATAAACAAGCAAACACGACACACAAGTATACATGGGTTGCCTCCCATAAAGCGCTTGGTTTAACGTCGTCACCCCGACAAACCATTCAGTTAACCGGGATGACTCAGCAATCAAACCTCTTTGAAATCTGGTAAAGATCCTCCAAAGTAAGGTTTTAAACGATGCCCATTAACCTTGAAAATATTTTTAGTCTTAGGATCCTCGATATTGACAGCTCCGAAAGAATGAACTTTCAGTACAGTAAAAGGTCCCATCCATCTGGACTTAAGTTTACAAGAAATAATTTCAATGTCGTATTATATAATAAAACTTTTTGTCTCAGTTCAAATCATTTTTTCAATATCTTCTGATCATGCCACAATTTCATTTTCTCTTTATAAATTCTATCATTATGAAATGATTCATTTCTAGTTTCTTCCAACTCATTTAATTGCATAAATCTTTTTTCTTCCGCATTATTCAAATTAAAATTCAACTCCTTAATCGCCCAATATGCTTTATGCTCCAATTCAACAGGAAAATGGCAAGTTCTGCCAAATACTAATCTATAAGGAGACATTCCAGTAGGGATCTTAAAAGCACTCCTATAAGCCCATAATGCGGTATCTAATCTAGCAGCCAATCTAATTTATGAATATCCACTGTTTTCTCCAAAATTCTTTTAATTTCCCGATTCGATACTTCCGCTACACCACTAGTTTGGGGATGATAAGCAGTAAAGATCCTATGAATAATGTTATATTTTTCAATTAATCTCTTAATTTGATTGTTTCTGAAATGGGATCCACCATCAGTTATAATCACTCTCGGCATTCCATATCTTGTAAATATATTTTTCTTTGAAATTTTAGAAACACTCCAAGCATCACATCTTGGTAAAGCAACAACTTCAATCCATTTTGAAACATAATCAACAACGACCAATATATATAAAATTCCAAATGAAGGTGTAAATGGTCCCATAAAATCTAATTCCCATACATCAAAGATTTCAAATTCCAAATTATAATTCAGAGGCATTTCATTTCTCCTAGAAATATTGCCTACTCCTTAACATCGATCACAAAATTTAATATATTTATAAACATCACGAAAAAGAGTTGGCCAATAAAATCCATATTGTAAAATCTTATAAGAAGTTTTATCAACACCAAAATGACCTCCAAATTCAGAATCAAGACATCTCTGAATGATTGGATTAATTTCTTCGTGTGGCACACATCTTCTAATAATCAGATCCTTACACTGTTTATATAAATAGGGCTCATCCCAAAAATAAAATTTAGCATCATATTTAAATTTTTTTGTTGTTACCTTGTTAAATCTGATGGTATAATATCACTCACAATATAATTCACAATATCAGCATACCAAGGCAAATTCTTTTCCATAAGAATATACAATTGTTCATTAGAAAAAGTTTCTGTAACTTCCTTTTCAAATTCAGATAATTTATCATGTTCTATTCTTGACAAATGATCAGTAATTTGATTATTATATCCTTTCCTAACAACTACCTCAAAATCAAATTCTTGCAAAATGAGTATCTATCTAATCAATCTAGGTTTATCATCCTTCTTTTGCATTAAATACTTGATAGCTGAATGATCAGTATGCACTATACTTTTAGTCCCAATTAAATAAGATCTAAACTTATCAAAATCAAACACTATAGCTAATAACTCCCTTTCAGTAGTGGTATAATTAATTTGAGCATCATTAAGAGTTTTACTAGCATAGTAAATGACTTTGAAAGTTTTATCATTCCTTTGTCCCAACAAACCTCCAATAACATAATCAATAGCATCACACATCAATTCAAAGGGTTTCTCCCAATCATGTGAAACAATTATAGGAGCAGTGATTAATTTCTCTTTAAGTAATTTAAAAGCACACAAACATTCATCATTAAAATCAAACTTCCTATCATTTTCTAGAAGTTGGCACAAAGGTTTAGTAATTTTAGAAAAATCTTTAATATAACGCATGTAAAATCCAGCATGTCCTAAGAAACTCTGCACCTCTCTTACAGTAGTGTGTGATGGTAATCTCTCAATCACTCGAATTTTAGCAGGATCGAACTCCATATCAAATTCAGAAATTTTATACCCAAGCACTATTCATCCTGCAACCATAAATTGAGATTTTTCCCAGTTCAGAACTAAATTTGTTTCCTCACAGAGTTTCAAAACTTTTGCCAAGTTTTCCAAACCAATATCAAATGAAGATCCAAACACAGAAAAATCATCCATGAAAACTTCTATTCCATTATCTATCATACTACTAAAGATAGACATCATACATCTTTGAAAAGTTGCAGGTGCATTACACAATCCAAAAGACATTCTTCGAAAAGCAAATGTTCCATAGGGGCTAGTAAATGTTGTCTTTTCTTGATCCTCAGGAGCAATAGGTATTTGATGATAACCAATATATCCATTCAAAAAGCAATAGTACTTGTGTCCAGCAAGTCTATCTAACATTTGATCGAGAAAAGGAAGAGGAAAGTGATCTTTTCGGGTGGCAGCATTTAGTTTTCTATAATTAATACAAATTCACCATCCATTAACTTATCTAGTGGGCAAAATTTCATTTCTTTCATCCACTTCCACAGTCACTCCGCCTTTCTTTGGTAGACAATGAATTGGACTTACCCAAGCACTATTCGAAATAGGATAAATAATTCCAGCAACAAGCCATTTTAAAATTTCCTTCTTAACTACTTCATTCATTATAGGATTTAATCTCCTTTTCGATCAATTTTAGGTTTATGTTCTTCATTTAATAAAATTCTATGCATACAGATCGAAGGACTGATTCCTTTGATATCTGCCAAAGTCCATTCAAAAGCCTTTTTGTATCTTTTTAAGATTTCTAATAATTTTTGTTCTTGATATTCAGTTAACTCCGAAGATACAATAACTGGTAGGGTAGATGATTCTCCTAAAAACATATACTTTAAATGCTTTGGGAGAATTTTCATCTCAAGTTCAGGAGGTTTAATAATAGATGAAATTAAACTTTTATCTCCACCATCCATGGTATCTAACACTTCAAATTCCTCCTGAATATACTTCAACTCTCCTTTTTCTTCTCATTATCTGAATCTTTTTCAATTCCAGTTTCATCTTCATTTATATTTTCATACTCCACATTCTTTTCAAACATCTCTTTAAAACAATCATTTCTCAAATATTCACAGACTTCCATCCTAAAACAGTCTTCATCTTTTGCAACTGAGGGATACTTCATAGATTTCAAAATATTAAAGGTCACCTCTTGATCATTAACTCTCATAGTTAATTCTCCTTTTTGAACATCAATTATAGCTCTTCCAGTAGCTAGGAATGGTCTTCCTAAAATAATTGGAATATCTTTATCTTCATCCATATCAAGCATAATAAAATCTACAGGAAAGATAAATTTATCCACTTTTACTAAGACATCTTCTACCACTCCCTTAGGATAAGTAATAGAACGATCAGCTAATTGAAGAGTTACAGATGTAGGAGAAATTTCTCCAATTCCTAATCTTTTGAAAGTTGATAAAGGCATAAGGTTAATACTAGCTCCTAGATCACATAAGGCTCTTCCAAAAACCTTTTCACCTACAACACACGAGATAGTGAAACTACCAGGATCTTTAGGTTTTTCAAAAAGCTTTTCTGAATTATTGCACTACACTCTCTGCTAAGTGTAATAGTCTCTTGATCCGTGAACTTTCTCTTCTTTTTAAGAATATCCTCCATAAATTTTGCATAATCAGGCATCTGTTCTAATGCTTCAAAAAAAGGTATATTTACTGTTAACTTCTTAAGGATTTCCAAAAATTTTCCAAATATGTTATCCCCATTTTTCTGCTTCAATCTTTGAGGAAATGGAGGAGGTGGTTTCTCAACAGTAATCTTCATTGGTTCAAGTGGATATTCTAGGTCTGGATAAATATTATTTGAAACATTTTCAATATTCACATTCTCCTTCTCTTCTTCAACTTCTTTTTGCACTCTAGTTTCTAATTCTTTTATACTCCTTAATTGAATAGCCTTAATTTGTTCCTTGTTTTGATCTTTAGGATTGATCTCCACATTACTAGGAAGCGTTCCAGAAGGTCTATTATTAAGCGCAGTGAAAATATGTCCCAATTGATTTTCAATATTTTTTATCGCAACACCTTGACTTTGTAGTTGATTACCCATATTCAAAATCATTTCTTTTGTAGACAACTTCTTATCCTTAAACTGTGGGTTATTGTTGAATCCAGGAGGATAAGATGGTCTAAAGTTAGTATTTCCTTGGTTGTTTGAATTTCCAACTGGGTTCATAGAATTGTGCCCCCAATGTGGGTTCACATTAGCATTATTATTATTCCAATTGAAATTTGGGCGATTCTTCCAACCAGAGTTATAATAATTTGAATAAGGGTTATTAGGTCTATTAATCGCGTTCAAAATCTCATAAGGTGTTTGAGATCCAATTATCTACCCAAATGAATTTTTCTCTAACACTGGGGGTGGTTGAGAATAATTCATTCCGTATTGATCTATTTTCTTAGAAAGTGCTGCTATTTGAGAAACTATCATAGTCATCATATCAGAATCATAAAAACTAGCCACTCTCTTAGGATTTACCCATTTAGAGGGCCATTGAAATTTTTAGTAGCCATCTCTTCAATCAACGAATATGCTTCATCGAAAGATTTTGACATTAACGATCCACCAGCAGCAGCATCAATAATTGATCTCAATGATCCCACTAATCCGTTATAAAAAGTTTGAATTATTAACCAATCTGGCAAAGCATGGTGTGGACACTTCCTAAGAAGATCTTTAAACTTTTCCCAAGCTTCATATATTGACTCTCCTTCAAACTGACCAAAAGATGTGATATCATTTCTTAATTTCGCAGTTTTTGATGGAGGGAAATATTTTGATATAAACTTTTGAGAAAGTTCTCCCCAAGTTTGAATAAATCCGGGTGCTAACGAGTTTAACCATGCCTTAGCTTTATCCCTTATGGAAAAAGGAAAAAGTCTAAGTCTCTAAGCATCACTCGACACTCGATCATATTTAAAAGTAGCACACAGTTCTAAAAGACCAGCGAGATGTAAATTTGGGTCTTCATTAGGTGTTCCTTCGAATTGATTATTTTGTACCATTTGGATAATAGCAGGTTTAAGCTCAAATGAATTAACAGCAACATCAGGATTTTAAATAGTTATATGAATTTCATCTGCTGTTGGGTTAGCATAATCTCATAATGGTCTTGGAAAATTTCCAACATTAATATTCTAATTCTCTTGATTATTCACCATTTCGCAGTAATTTTCAATTTGTTTTTGTTGTTTTTTAATTTTTCTAATAGTACGCTCTAACTCTAAATCGTAATGTATCTGACCCGACCGCAAATAACGTAGTAATATTCGCTTCCAAAAGATAGCAAAAAACTTTGACTCAATTTATAAATAGCGGCTAGTGTATAAAATTAATATAATGTAAATTTAGAAAATATGTTTACACACTAGGGGTACTACGCAAGTATACGTATCGTTTCAAGTAATATAGGCCTTTGAAACAAAGACCCCAGTATCGATCCCACAGGGAAGAATTATAGTGATAAATTTTCTAAATAAAAAAAGATTTTTTTTATCTTTTAATTTAATTATAAATTACTATTAATTTACTAGATGCAAATAAAGAAAACAATAATAATAAAATGATTTATGAAAACTATAAAATATAAACAACTTTCTTTCCTTCAATTAATCTAAGATTTTTAAGATAATTTAATATTCGTTGGAGAATTTGAATTATGGTATTGTGTCAAATAGAAGCATTCCTATTCTTTACCCTTTGATCCAGGCACAAAGAACATTGGCTAATTTACAGAATAGGTCTAGATGTACTGTTAGTAGAATGGGTTAATCTAGGCTCACACTTCTAGATGTCCAACGGTGGCTATAGTCGGCCCTACTAGTGACCCTTTCCTAATCTATAAATCAAATTATAAGAATTTAGTTTGTCACTCTAAAAACCTATCAATTCTACGCCCTTTAAATCTTATCTTCCTATTTATTTGCACTTCACCTTGAATAGTCCGCACATGGCCTTCAACTACCCAAGGATTCATGTGACATTTACAAGTTAAGAGTTCTTCTCCTTCAAGGTCTCAAAACCCTTCAACAGGTTTTAACAATTTAAATGGCCAATCTAAAAAGTAATGTAAGATCAGGTATTAATGTCATCACAATGTTTTGAAAATATTTTGAATTTCAATTCTCCATCGAATCTTTATATTATCTTATCTATCTCTTCATAATTGAAGGAAGAAAGTAAACTAACTACTCAGAACACATTGAAAATAAATAGCAAAACATGATAAATAAACTTTGAATTAAATATAAAAATACTTATCTCAAATATTTCTTCTACATATCTTATGATTCCTACTGACTCCACAGTGTAATGTACTCCAGATGCAACAACTTGAAAATAAACTTGTTGACCTCATTTTTGATGAGGTCTTCTCTTCTCTCTTTAGCACTTAGGATCTAGCCTTAGGCTTTTCCTTTGACCATCCTAGAGGACTAGAATTGGGACCACTCCCTTAGAAATTTGAACCACGTCTTGCCTCCCTACAAACCCCACAAGCTTGATTGTAGACCCCTAATCACCTAGAGGGTTGAAATCAAATGTGAAGGTTTAAAGGATGAGTTCCCTATAGGACTCTTTGGCCTTAGGACCACCCTGGGTGGCTTGGTCTGGTGAGGGTTGACTTACACACTCATTATACTCACACTCTACACTCTCACACACACAATCCAAATCCTAAAACCGCACTCATACCCAACTTGACTCCTTGACTCATGTAGGTAATTCATATGGATGGACATTAACCCCTAAGCCCCTAGCTAAGAGGGTTAGGAACAACATAGTGAATGCCTCAAATGAGTCCCCTCATGGCTCATATAGGCTTAATATGACTTCATGGCTCAACCAAAGTGATTCCATTTTGCTCAAATTTGATCAATCTTCATTCTTCCAAAATTTCAATTTTTGGCCCCGGGGCCCCGGCCCCACCAAACCTACTAAATGCCCTTGGAACTACCCAAAATTTGCAAAATCACCTAAATTACTCAAAATTCCCCAAAACCATTCCTAAAAATTTCCCTCCACTCAAATTGATCATCCATAGCCAAAAATACCAAAAATTCCAAAAGTACCCCCCAATACCCTCCAAATACCCAAAATACCCCTCTTGACCTAAAAATACAAAAATTCAAAAAATTCCCAGAAAATTTCAAAAAATCTCAAATATTCCTAATTTCATTTTTTCCAACTACACCATGGTCCAATTTTGTCAATTTATCCCATTTTTACCAAAACCCCCAATTTAGCCCATTCTTAACCCAAGTGAACCCAATGTCAAACCAAACCTACCCAATTGACCCCAATTTTGGTCCAATTCAATTCTAAACTTCAATTCAATATCCAAAATATCAATCTAGACCAAATCCATGTCCAATTTGATTGACATTTGAGTCCAATTTCACTTTTGAGTTTAAGGCCCAATTTGGACCCATGACCCAAACTTAGCCCAAATCAAACCAATTCAACTTCAATTGACCCCAAACCTTTTCTAAACCTTCCCTAACATCCCCATAAACAAAACACTAACATGATTTGCCCAAAATTTACACCCAAACCCTACTCAAATTCAACCCAAAACCAAAAAGCCCAATTTTGACCAAAACCCAAACCTAACCCAAATGAGCCCATTTCCCAAAAACCAAAACCCAACTAAAGTTGAAACCTCTTTGAAACACTCCCATAAACATTTACCAACATTAATTTTACATCAACTTCAACCCTAGCCCAACATTGGCCCAAATTAGCCCAATTTTACCTACATTAACCACTTTACCAAAAAAGCCCAAATCCAACCCAATTCAAACCCAAATCACTCCAAACTTGTTTCAAATCAATCATGACACATCCTTAGACAAAACTCAACATTTATTTGGCATGGCCCTTTGCAAATTTTTCTATTCAAAAGCCCATTTTCAAACCTAAAGGCCCACTTCCTTAAACCACTTTAAAAGCCCACCCAAGACCATTTCAAAAGCCCAAGTTTTCAATCCAAAGCCCACATGACATTTCTCCACATCATCCATTTAATCAAAATCACCCCTAAGTTTCAAAATCATCATTAAACCATTCCAAATCAAGCTTCATGAAAATTCTCCACCAAAATACCAAAATTCCTAAATTCTACTTCCATGAAATTGACCAAGCTTTATCCTAAGCCATAGGCAAGCAATGAAGTCATTCTTAAGCCACATGCAAGCCATGTGAGTTGTTTACATGTGACCTTACCACATTGGGCAAAAGGAGGAGGTCCTTTAAGCACTTCCTAAAAGCCATTAACCTTACTTATGATTCCCCTTAACCCAAATGTATTCCAAATATTCTTGGATGGAGACTTCTCCACTTAAGACTAGCTGACCCAACTAATTCACCCAGCCCAAAACCAGGTCTTGGGGAGGTGAACCAAACCCAAAATCATGGGTTGACCAATTTGAGCCAAAATACACCCTTACCCCATTCTACATTGATTCAAACCCTTTACACATGGCAGCCACCAATTGACTTCACAAACATCAAGCCCTGACCCACCTGAACCTGAGGGTGACCCATGCATGTCGGCCAGCCACCTGGATCGCCGGAAAACACCACATCCGTGAGCTCACATGTGAGCCAACATTGAAATTCCCCCTTGCTGAGTTGCCCCAAGTCCAGTGGCCACCATGGCTGTTCTTCCCTTGCATAGAGCAGCTGATCCCAAGTCCTAACTCCCCCTGGGAGGCCCTCCACCCTCTCCTATTTAAACACCACCTCCTCTCGGCCATGAGAAGTGTTAAAAACAAACCTTAAGGAAACTCTGCCAAAATCATTCCAGACCACTCTCCACACATAGAGCATTTGATTCCACTGGATTCCAGCCCCAACTCCATCCAAATTCGAGCTCAATTTTGAGTTCAAATTTCAGCATAAAAACGAGGACACTTCTTCACAGTGAGCCAATCCCCAAATTGATTGGTCCTACACCTTCACCAAACCAAGAGGAGAAGTTTCCTAGCAAAAGACCCCTCACCAGGCCTACCATTGCTTCCAGTCTCCAAGCTTTGTGATCGGGCTTGGTCGAAATCATACCTAGACAATTCATCAGGCCAAGGGACTTCATCTGGAGCTTGCTTGGACCCAATCGAATGTGACATAACTCTCAGATCGAAGCTTCACTTCTATGAGCAAAGGTATGGACTCACTCTTCCTCCCGAGCTTCCAGAGATTCTCAATTTAGTTTGGGTTAATTTCAATACATGTTTACCGTATGGATGTGTTCGTCTCTTCAAGACGAATCCATAGAGCTATTAGCTAACTGAAGGGTTGCAGTGGTGGGAGTAATATATCCTAAATCCAATCTTCGAAAGATAGAAAATGGCATGAGATTAATACTTGCTCCTAAATCACATAAAGCTTTTACACAAAATTTTTCTCCAATAGCACAAGGTATAGTGAAACTTCCAGGAACCTTAAGCTTTTCAGGTAATTTCTTTTGAATTATTGCACAACATTCTTCACTTAATGCAACAGTTTCAAAAGCTTCAAATTTTCATTTTTTGCTTAAAATATCCTTCATAAATTTTGCGTAAGTTGGCATTTGTTCCAAAGCTTGAGCAAAAGGTATGTTAATAGTAAGTTTCTTAAAAATTTCAAAGAACTTAGAAAATTGATGATCTAATTTTTGCTGTTTAAGTCTTTGAGGAAAAGGTGGTGGTGGTTTTTCAACTTCCACATTAACGAGTATAACGGTCGATCTTGACTAGGAGAGAGAGTTTCTTTAGGTTTTTCAATCTCTTCAACCTCAATCTCTTTTTCAATTTCATTCTACTTTCTTTCTTTTAATTCCTTTCCACTTCTAAGTTGTACAACTTTAACTTGTTCATGTTCTTTTCCAGTTTCCTTTGGATTAATTTCAACATTACTAGGAAGTGTTCCTACAGGTCTGTTATTAATTAAAGTAGAATTTTCCCCCATTTGATTTTCAATATTACGAATAACAGTATTTTGATTTTGTAATTGATTATTCATTTGCATAATTAATTCTTCTGTTGATAACTTTTTCTGTTGATTATTAAATCCAGGAGGTTTATAATTTGAATTAACTTGATTATTCCAATTTCCAGTGGGATGAGATTGATTATTACCCCATTGTTGTTGTGAATTATTCCAGTTAAAATTAGAATGATTTTTTCTCCCAGGATTATAATAATTTGAATAAGGATTATTTTTACTTGCAATAGCTGTAATGATTTTTCATTTCTTAATTTAGCAGTTTTAGAAGGAGGAAAATATTTAGCAAGGAATTTTTGTGCCATTTCAGTCCATGTTTTAATAGAACCAGTCGCTAATGAGTTTAACCACATCTTTGCTTTATCTCTTAAAAAAAGGAAAGAGTCTAAGTCTAATAACATCATCAGAAACATTGTTATATTTAAAGGTAGCACAAAGTTCTAAAAAACTAACAAGATGTAAATTTGGATCCTCATTTGGTGATCCACCAAATTGATTATTTTGCACCATTTGAATAATAGATAGTTTAAGTTCAAAAGAATTAGCATCTACAGTAGGTATTTGAATACTACCATGAAGTTCATCAACTGTAGGGTTAGCATAATCCCTTAATGGTTTATAAACATTTTGATCATTAAGTTCAATTAGATTTTTTAAAGTAGCCATTTCTTAAAATTTTTGAATTTGTTTTCCCTTTTTACTTTTTCTAATTGTTCTTTCTAATTCAGAATCTAAAGGTATTAATCCTTCAGAACCAAATCTTTGCATAAAACAAGGAATAAAATATATATCTTTTTTTTATTTTTTAATTATTTTTAATAATAAAATTTATACTATTCTATTTCTTTCTTCTGCGGCAACGGTGCAAAAAACTTGACCCGGCTACAAATAACGCAGTAATATTCGCTTCCAAAAGATAGCAAAAAACTTTGACTCAATTTATAAATAGCGGCTAGTGTATAAAATTAATATGATGTAAATTTAGAAAATATTTTTACACACTAGGGGTACTACGCAAGTATACGTATCGTTTCAAGTAATATAGGGTTTTGAAACAAAGACCCCAGTATCGATCCCACAAGGAAGAATTATAGTGATAAATTTTCTAAATAAAAAAATATTTTTTTATCTTTTAATTTAATTATAAATTACTATTAATTTACTAGATGCAAATAAAGAAAACAATAATAAGAAAATGATTTATGAAAACTATATAAAATAAACAACTTTCTTTCCTTCAATTAATCTAAGATTTTAAAGATAATTTAATATTCGTTGGAGAATTTGAATTATGGTATTGTGACAAATAGAAGCATTCCTATTCTTTACCCTTTGATCCAGGCGCAAAGAACATTGGCTAATTTACAGAATAGGTCCAGATGTATTGTTAGTAGAATGGATTAATCGAGGCTCACACTTCTAGATGTCCAAGGGTGGCTATGGTCGGCCCTACTAGTGACCCTTTCCTAATCTATAAATAAAATTATAAGAATTTAGTCTGTCACTCTAAAAACTTATCAATTCTACGCCCTTTAAATTTTATCTTCCTATTTATTTGCACTTCATCTTGAATAGCCCACACATGGCCTTTGACTACCCAAGGATTCATGTGACATTTACAAGTTAAGAGTTCTTCTCCTTCAAGGTCTCAAAACTCTTCAACAGGTTTTAACAATTTAAATGGCCAATCTAAAAAGTAAAGTAAGATCAGGTATTAATGTCATCACAATGTTTTGAAAATATTTTGAATTTCAATTCTCCATCGAATCTTTATATTATCTTATCTATCTCTTCATAATTAAAGGAAGAAAGTAAACAAACTACTCAGAACACATTAAAAATAAATAGCAAAACATGATAAATAAACTTTGAATCAAATATAAAAATACTTATCTCAAATATTTCTTCTACAGATCTTCTGATTCCTACCGACTCCACGAGTGTAATGAACTCCGGATGCAACAACTTGAAAATAAACTCACTAAACTAAATAAAAGTGGCCATAAATTTCTCTCTCTATTTCTCTCTCTAAGGATGAGAGATCCTAAAGTGGATAAGAGAAAGGGTTACAATGGGAGGGGCACGTTTTACGAAGAAATGGACCCCTATTTATAGGCTTCGAGGGTTGCCTTGAGGCACCTCTTCAAAACATGTCCACATTCAATGAATCTTCTAGAAGGTCAGTTTGGCGCCTAGGCGCCGGACACCGCGTCCAGTACTTCGCACCTCTTCACTTTGGCTCGCACCTCTTCGCGTTTAAAACCATTTTGGAGAGTCCAAATGCAATGTATCACATGTCCTATTATCAAGGAACAACTGTCAGTCTTCTAGAATGTCCAATAACCGCTCACTCCGTCAAAATAATTGATCAAACGTTGTCAAAAACTTGACAGTTTTTGTATCGAGTCTGGCGCTTAGGCGCCAGCTTCTGGTACCTAGGCGCCAGGTCATATTTTTTATACTTTTGTATTTTGCTCCATTTTTGCTCCTTTTTGCTCCTTCTTCCTTTTTAGACCTTTTTACATCACCTATATCCAAAAACAAAAAAAAAACCTTTCATTAAAGCATAATATCCTTAGAAATTAATAAGAATTAAGACATAAAGAAATAGATATTTTTTTATAAATCAGTATCAAACCTACAGATCCACTACTATGCATATAAAATAACACTAAAAAGTAAATAAGCACACAAATATACTACAAAGTAAAGGTTTTCAGTTACTACAATATCTATAAATAAGTATCGTTTATCTACCTCCCTGGAAACGACGCCAATAATTTGGTACGACTTTATATATTATGCAAGAATTTATGAAGTCAGATTTATATATTTTTATAATGATTTAGTAAAGTCACAAATTCAACACAAGTATACGTATCGTATCAAGTAATACAGGGCTCTAATGGGGTCCTGGTTATCGATCTCACAGGGAGGTGAACGTTATTTAAATCAGATAATATAGCACTAAATTCCAATACCAATTATAATAATTGCTCAAGTGTACTACAACTAGTTAATGCAAAGTACGGTAATAATAAAGCTACTACAATTACTTCTACTTACTGAACAAATTTAACTAACACACACTAGCTTATGTGATTTATAAGATACTTCTATATGAAAAGTGTCTTCCTTCCTGCATAAAGATTATGATGTGTGGATGATGAAGAATGTTAATCTTTTGTATTGTGCCAAATAGGAGCATTTTTGCTTCTTTACCCTTAAAAGAGTACCCCCTCTTCCAAGCAAGTAAAGAACATTGCCATATCTTAAGTTTAGTCGCTAAATCTAAGTCTAGGCTGGGAGGAAACCGACTCTCACTACAGAGCTCCCACTCACCCTTCACCCGAAGGCTAACCATAGGCTTTAGTTACCAATCTTAAGACCAAATTGGGGATCCCATTCTGTCACCATGAAACCTCCAACTTGAAGTCCATCAAAACTCATTTCCCTATTTATTTGCACTTAATCCCCATGAACCACGCAATTCATTCTTGGACATTAAATGGGTTCTTCATTCTTGTTGTTGAACATTCAATTATTTTTGGAATTAATATTCCTCAACATGTTTTAACAATTCGATTGGCCGGATTGAAAAGTTAATTAAGTTCCAAATGAAAGAAACATCACAACTTCTATACACTTAAAGGGCACATCAATTCCACATCACCACATCATCACTACTTTATGCAAGAAGAAAGGCAAGGGAAACTACTCACAAATCATGGAGAAGATATAAGAACACATGGATTTTATATAAGAAAGAAGAGTTATACAAACCACAATAGTAAATACAACTTATCTCTTTCTCTTCCCCAAGCAAATTCTTTCAAAGTTACCTTGATTCCTCTTCATATTCCTTGCAACACTTGATTATCTCCTAGGAACAAAGATGAAGAAACAATAACTCACTTTAATCCCTCTTCTCCCCTCCTTAGAGAAGAATCTCTTTTAAAATCACAAACCTTAAATCTCTCTCACACTTTCCTTACAATCTCTACAGCAATCCTCCCCTTCTTTTTTGTCTTGAAGACTTAATTTTATGTTAGGAACGAATTCCCCAAGAGTTTCTTCAAGTACCTCTTCAAAAATCCGCCAAAACTCTTCAATTTGAAATGAACCGACATAGGGCGTCGGCGGCACCCTATCGTGCCAATAATTCTGGAGGTTCGGGAATAGGGCGCCAGCGGCGCCAGTGGCTGTTTTCCTCCAAATTGCTCCATTTCGCTCCAAATTTATTCCTTTTTGTATCTTTTCGCTCCAATCACCTATATTCATTATACCGGCAACAAATCATGAAAAATACCTTTCTTTAAAGTGCAATATCACCAAAAATAGGTGAAAAACATATAGCTAAAAGACTATATATTTTTGGTGCATCAGCACCTCTTCAAAATTCATCCAAATTCAATGTCTCTTCTAGAAGGTAACCGTCGTGCTTAGGTTTCGGGATTTGGCGCCTAGGCACCGGACTCCGTGACCAGGTCTTTCGTACCTCTTCACTTTGGGTCGCACCTCTTCGCAATCTAGACCGTTTCCTTGTGTCCAAATACATTGTATCACATTTCCTATATATTAGGAGTAACATCCAGTCTTCTAGAAGCTCCAATAACCGCTTAACACTGTTAAAATAACTGCCCAAAGTCATAAAAAAACTTAACAGCATCTGTATCTAACTGACGCTTAGGCGTCGGACTCTGGCATCTAGGTGCCAGGCCAATAATTCCAAAATTTGCTCCATAAACTCCATTTTTGCTCCGTTTTTCTCCTTTTATCTTCTTTTTCTTTCTTGAACTCTTTTTAATCATGTACATTGAAAAACATGAAAATACCTTTCATTAAAGCATAATATCCTTAAGAATTGAATCATAAATAAGGCATAAAAATGAGTATTTTTTTAGGTAGATCAACAGGGAAGATACTAGCTCTCACTCTAGAGTTCCCTCTTATCCCTCCATCTGGAGGCTAACATCTCACATTAGAACCTAAAACAATAGACTAAATTAGTCGGCTTTAGCCTTTCACTCTAAAGTCCTCTAATTCACACCCTTCAAAGTTTATCTCCCTATTTATTTTCACTCTATTATATGAATTACATTCTCATCCATACTGTCTCATGTGATTCTACCACAGTTGATTGAGACAATACCATACCGGTTCTTACATGTTCTCACAACAAATTTTAACATGTAAGCTGATCAAGTTTACATGTAAATAAAGAAAATAGTAAAATCAACACAATATATTCTCACTCTACACAATTCTATATCCTACACATGCAAACTAATTCATTGCAAGAGGGAAGAGTAAAGAAAAGTCACCACACTTGGAGAAACAATAAGAACTTTTCATTGAACAAGACTTTGAAACCATCCAAATAAAGTACTAGATTCAAATCAAAATACAATGAAAATACTTATCTTTATGGACTTCAAACTCTCCTTGTATAGCAAAAGCAATCTCCTTACAATCTTCTCCAAGAACAAAGTGAAAAGAAAAGTAGAAATCTCTTAATCTCTCTCTTTCTCTCTCACCTCGTCGCCTAAGCCTTCTTCTTCTCTTCGAATTAGTTCTCCCCCCAAAGTTCCAGAGAGTTCAAGAGTTTAAAGAGTTATATAAAATCTCTCAAGAGATACTTAAGCGTCTCTTCAAAAGTGTCCATATTCAATGAATCTTCCAAAGGGTTTCACAAGTGTCTTTTCAATAATAACTCCTCATAACCACCCTAAATTCTTCTAGATAGTGCATTTTGAAAGTTAATCCATTATAATATTTGATAACCCGACCAACACTTTCTGAAAATTTAGCAAGGTAGTCAATGATTTTATTGCAATTTGATAAAACTTTTGTGCCCATTCGCACAATCTAAGGTCAGATTCTAGCAGATTTTCTCACAATGCACCCACTACTAACTGGATCCCCTCTCGATGATGATTTGCCAAATGAATAGATAACACAAGTAGCACAGCTACATGCCAGATGTTGGGAGATGTACTTCAATGGAGCTTTTTAAGCTCGAAGAGACAAAGGACAACAAATAGTAATACCCGATAAAGCAAGGTTTGGTTTGATCTTCGTGACACCAAATTAGGGAATCTTAAGGTTTTTTACCACCTGACATGGTCGTTCACCGACAATGAAGTAGAATATGAAGCCCTAATCACGGGGTTAGAGTTGGCAATATTAATGGAAATAATGGACATTGTTATTTATGGCGACTCCCAACTCGTCATTCAGTAAGTAATGGGACAATATAAAAATCTGAAACCAAGACTGGAAGAGTACCACAGATACACCATGAAACAACTAGAGTAGATTCCTAATGTGAAGTTCTATAGGATTCCTCGAGAGACAATGCCCAAGCATATCCTTTAACTAAGCTTGCTAAAGAATTGTCTTGTCCACCAAAAAATTCAATAGAAATTACAGCACAGGGACGTCATGTGATATTGCAGATCGACCTCAACACTCTACACAATTTGGGTAAAGAAGAAAAAGTAACTGCAGTGGCAGATGATACAGAAGATTGGCATCAACCGATAATAAAATATTTGGAAACAGGAAAACTTCCAGAGGACAAGTTAGTAGCGCATCAGATTAAGAAAAGGGCAATGTTGTATGCCCTAATCGACAACATCTTGCACAGAAGATCGTTCAATAAGATGTGGTTGAGATGTCTGAGCAAAGTAGAAGTGCAGAAAATAGTCAAAGAACTGCAATCCGGATTATTTGGAGCACACCAGTCAGAGCCGAAAATGAAAATAATAATCAAGAGACTTGGATATTATTGGCCAGCAATGATGACAGACTGCATGGATATAGCTAAGAAATGTTATCAATGCTAGGTGCATGGAGTGGTCGTACACCAACCTATGAATGTTCTACACCCCACGATCGAGTAGTGGCCACTTGAGTGTTGACATATGGATATAGTGGTTCGATAGACCGTCCATCTTATAAAGGACACATGTTCATACTTGAAGCTACATACTATTTCTCCAAATAGGCAGAGGCAGGTCCGTTACAAGAAGTTATAGTGCAGCACGTCTTACGAATTTTCAAAAATCAGATTGTCTACTACTTCGGTGTACCACAAAAAATTATTTCAGATAATGGGTCTACCTTCAAGAGTACTGAAATCAATAACTTCGATAGATGACATGTGATTGATTGGCGGTAGTCTACCATATACTACGCCATAGCATATGGCTTTACAAAAGCTTTCAACAAGACACTTGTATAGATTTGAAGAAAACACTCAATGAAAGCAAAAGATGATGGCACGAGAAGTTACTAGAAGCGTTATGTGCATACAAGATGACAATCAGAACGTCGACGCAGTCTATACCTTACGCACTTGTGTTTGGGTCCGAGGCAATGCTTTCGTTAAAGGTTCAGCTACAATTAGTTAGAATCACCATCACCAATCAAATACCAATACAAGAGAATGCCAAGCTTCAAATTGCAGAATTAGAAAGCCTCGAAGGGAAGAGATTGCTCGCACAGTAGAACTTGGAGCTCTATCAAGTGAAGATGATTAAAGCCCATGACAAATTGGTTCGCTCAAGGTCATTTAAAGTCTATAACCTTGTTCTCGTTCTCATAAGGCCTATCTTGCACATTGCAAGATAGGTGAAAAATTTGAACCAAACCGGGAGGGACCATTGTGGTGGAGAAAGTTTCATCTAGTGGAGCATACCAACATGTGTATTCTCAAGGAGAAAGACCCATGGTGCCGATAAATGGACGATATCTAATGAAGTACTACATTACGTGACAAATCTGAAGAAAGACGTCTATTCTGATATAGCCGTGTGGCCAGTGTTTGTGACTGGGTCCCAAATTAAAAAAAAATTGTAATCAAAATCAAGTGGAATAAAGTAAATTTTCATGAAATAAAACGCTCTCACAATTGAAGTCTTTTTAATTCCAAATATCGTAAAATTAGATTAAATAAGATTATGACATCTAATAAAAGTTAAAATCCATTATATTAAAATAAATTTGTTATTGTTCTTGTTTATGTAAAGTACTGCCTTACAGACGTTTCACTTGTTTTATGTAAGAAAATGTCGGAAAGAAAGCTGATTTTTGCATTTAAAGACGACCTACACCTAGCCCTCAAAGAAGAAAAGGCACCTGAGCGAGGTGTAATTAATTTTGACCTGGTTCGAAGTCAATCTCGACTATGAAGGCCCCTGCTGACCTGAATTTTATGAGGACCCAAATTGACGGTCACAGATAAGAAATATCTTAAGCCATCTTCCTTGGGTCAAGATCACCAGGCACCTCTTTACAGACCTAATGATCACTATGGTTATTAAATACATCCTAGGAGGAGGTCTGCCAATATTAACCACTTAAAACTCTCTAGAGATTTTTTAAAACACTAAAAATTAGATTGACCTCAATATACCGTTTTCTGGATCAAACCAACATGACATCCTAAAATGATCAGATCAGTAATGACAATCCATGACTTGGTCAACCCTTGACCTAAGATGGTTAAATCTAGTTAAAATGGTCGATCCATGGCCTAATGATCACCAAATTGACCCTATGGTCAAACAAATGACCTAAATGGTCAAATTAGGTCAAGATGGTCAATCCATAACCTAATCACCACCCTATTAACCAAACTAGTCAACCTTTGACTTAAATGGTCAAATTAAGTCAAAATGGTCAACCCTTGATTCAATGACCACCCCATTGACCAAACTGGTTAACCTTTGACCCAAATGGATAAATTAGGTCAAAATGGTCAACCCTTGACTTAATGACCACCCTATCGACCAAACTGGTCAAACTTTGACCCAAATGGACAAAATAGGTCAAAATGGTTAACTCTTAACCCAATGACCGCCCTATTGACCAGATTGGTTAACCTTTAATCCAAATGGCCAAATTAGGTCAAAATGGTCAACCCATGACCTAATGACCACCCCAATGACCAAATTGGTCAACGATGGTCAACCCTAATCAACCATGGTCAACCTTGGTCAAATTTGGTCAAACTTGGTCAACCATGGTCAACCTTAGTCAACTTTAGTCAACCCTGGTCAATCATAATTAATTTTAGTCAACTTTGGTCAAACCTAGTTAACTTGATCAATTTTGGTCAAACTGGTCAACTTTGGTTAAACTTGGTTAAATTTTATCAACCCTGGTCAATCATGGTCAACCTTAGTTAACTTTGGTTAACCATGGTCAACTTTGGTCGACCCTGGTCAATCACGGTCAACCTTAATCAACTTTTGTCAAACATGGTCAACCTTGGTCAATTTTGGTTAACTCTGGTCATGCATGGTCAACCTTAGTCAACTTTGGTCAAACCTGGTCAACTTTGGTCAACCCTGGTCAACTTTGGTCAACCCTGGTCTATCATGGTCAACCTTAGTCTAGCTTGGTCAACTATGGTTAACTTTGGTAAACTTTGTATAAAATAGTTAATTTTGAACCAAATTGATAAAATTAGTCAAATTGTCAAAACGCAAAATCATTTTGACTAATTTATGGTTAATATTATAATTTCATACATTTTTAATTAATTACATAATTAATTTAAAATGAAAATATAATCACATAAGCCCAAAATAAAATAAATGACATCACATATGAATCACACTTGACAACACACATAACATCATATATGATATCAAACATGACTTCAGATATTACATCACATATGACATCACACATGACATCACACATGACATCACACGTGAAATCACATACGACATCACATATGACATCACACATGTCATCACATATGACATCACACATGACATCACACATGACATCACGTGGATGACATCACATATAACATCTAAAATCCATTAATGATTTTCAAAATTAATCTGACATACGTAGGGTCACTAATAGGTCACCCATGACCCATAAAACCTATTATGACCTGATGCACCAAAAATATATACAATTTTTGCTATATAATTTTACTCATTTTTGGTGATATTACACTTTAAAGAAAGGTAATTTTCATGATTTGTTGCAGGTATGATGATTTTAGGTGATTGGAGTGAAAAGAAGCAAAAAGGAACGAATCAGGAGCAAAAAGGAGCAAAATGGCGGAAAAAGTGTTCTAGCGCCGCCGACGCCCAAATCCAGAGACTTCAGATTTATTGGCACGATAAAGCGCCGCCGGTGCCCCATCTGGCGCCGCCGGCACCCAAAGTCGGTGAAGTTCAAATTTGAAGAGTTTTGGCTACTTTTTGAAGGGATGCCTATGAGAACTCTTGGGATTTCATCCCTATCTTATAAGTAACTGTTTTTGGACAAAAATGGTGTGTCTTGTGTCTTCTAGTGTAGTTTTAGTGAGTGTCAAGTGTTAGGGTTTAGGAGAAGTGAGTGTTGTGTGAGGATTTGAGAGGAATTCTTCTCTAAGGAGTGAAGGAGAAGGAGTAAAGTGAGAGATTGCTTCTTCCTTTCCATTCTAAAGAGAGAATCGAGTGTTGTAAAAAAGAGAGAAAAGGATTCAAAGGAACTTCAAGGGAATTGCATTGGGTAAGAGAAAGAGATAAGTTGTATTTTCATTTATGGTTTGTATGACTTTTCTTTTATATATAAAATCCATGTTTTATTGCATCTTCTCTATGAATTCTGAGTAGTCTCTCTTATCTTTCTTCTTGCATAGAGATGTGATGATGGATTGATGTGGATTTGATGTGCTTTTAATGTAATAAAGAAATTGTAATGGTTTTTCATTTTGAACTTAATTTACCTTTCGACTTGGCCAATTGAAATGTTAAAATATGTTGTTGAACATTAAGTTTGAAAGGATTTAATGTCCTACAACAATAATGAAAGATCCATTCAATTTGTATGAATGAATTGCGTAGTTCATGAGAATTGAGTGCAAATAAATAGAGAAATATGTTTTGATGGACTTCAATGTGGAGATTTCAGGGTGACAGGCTGAAATCCCCAAATTGGTTCTAAGATTAGTAACTAATATCAAAGGTTAGTGTTGACCTCATTTTTGATGAGGTCTTCTCTTCTTCTCTTTAGTACTTAGGATCTAGCCTTAGGCTTTTCCTTTGACTATCCTAGAGGATTAGAATTGACACCCACCACTTAGAAATTCAAACCACTTCTTAACTCCCCGCAAACTCCACAAACTCGACTGTAGACCCCTAATCACCTAGAGGGTTGAAATCAAATGCGGAAGTTTAAAGGATGAGTTCCTATAGGACTTTTGGCCTTAGGACCGCCCCGGGTGGCCCGGTCCGGTGAAGGGCCGACTTACACACACACTACACCTATACACTACACTTTCACACACATCCTAAAAACACACCCATACCTAACTCGACCTCCCGACTCATGTAGGTGATTCACATGGATGGTCCTTAACCCCTAAGCCCTTGGCTAAGAGGGATAGGAACAACATAGTGGATGCCTCAAATGAGTCCCTTCATGGCTCATGTGGGCTTGATATGGCTTCATGGCTCAACCAAAATGATTTTATTCCACTTATATTCACCTAATCTTTAATTTTCCAAATTTTTAATTTTGACCCCCGGAGCCCCGGACCAGCCTAGCCTACCCAAAGCCCTTGAAATTACCCAAATTTTTCAAAATTTCCAAATCACCAAAAATTCCCCAAAATTAACCTTGAACATTTTCTCACCAATCAAGTTGATCACCCATAGCCAAAAATACCAAAAATTCCAAAAATACCTCCCAATACCCTCCAAATACCCAAAATACCCCTCTTGACCCAAAAATCCAAAAATTCAGAAAATTCCCAGAAAATCCCAATATTCCCAATTTCATTTTGTTCAACTACACCATTGGCCAAATTTGTCAATTTACCCCACTTTTGTCAAAACCCTCAATTTGATCCATTTTAACCCAAAGTGAACCCAATGTCAAACCAAACCTACCCAATTGACCCAAATTCTGGTCCAATTCAATTCTAAACTTCAATTTAACATTCCCAACACCAATCTAGACCAAATCCAAGTCAAATTTGATTGACATTTGAACCCAATTTCATTTTGGACCTTAAAGCCCAATTTGGACCCATGACCCAAACTTAGCTCAAACTAACCCAATTCAACTCCAATTAACCCCAAACCTTTTCTAAACCTTCCCTAACATCCCCATAAACAAAACACTAACATGATTTACCCAAAATTTAGACCCAAACCCCACTCAAATTCAACCCAAAGCCAAAAAGCCCAATTTTGACCTAAACCCAAACCTAACCCAAATAAGCCCAAACCCCAAAATCAAAACCCAACCAAAGTCAAAACCTCTTTGAAACATTCCCATAAACATTTCCCAACATTAATTTTACATCAATTTGAACCCAAGCCCAACATTGGCCCAAGTTAGCCCAATTTGACCTACATTGGCCCATTTACCAAAGAGGTCCAAATCCAACCCAATTCAAGCCCAAACCACTTCAAATTTATTCCAAATCATTCATGAAACATTCCTAAATTAAATTCAACACCTATTGATCCAATCCTTTACAAAATTATCATCCTAAAATTTATTTTGAAATCTAAAAGCCCACTCTCTAAACCATCTTGAAAGCCCATCCAAAGTGAAATCCAAAAGCCCAAAGCTCACATGACAATTCCTTCTCATCATCCCTTTAATTGGGATCAATTCCTAAGTCCCAAATCAATCATCAAATCAACCTAAATCAAGCACCATCTAAATTTTTCACTAAATTGCTGAAATATCAAAATTCCTTTTTCATATAAATGGATCCACTTTTCCTAAGTCAAGGATGAGCCAAATGAAGCCACATGCAAGCCATGGACAAGCCACATGAAGCCATGGAAGGTTTGACATGTGACCAAACCATTAATGGCAAAAGGAGGGCCCCCTTTCCTAATCCTTCATTAAGCCTTTTTAACCATAAGCATGTCACACACTAAACCATGCTTAGCCACCTCACCATGGATGGAGACTTCACCACTCCATGACAGCTGACCCAAGTGACTCTTTTCAGCCCAAAACCGAGGCCTTGGGTGGTGCACCTAGCCCAAAAGGATGGGTTGACCCAAATCAAGCCAAAGTGGCCTCTCCCCCATACCATTTTAATCCAAGCACTTTACACATGTCCAAGCCCAATTGACTTCACCATTGCCAAGCCACGACCTCCCCGGTCAAGATGGTGACCCCGCTCGTCGGCCGACCACCTGGGCCGCCGGAAAACACCACACCCGAGAGCATCATGTGAGCCCAAGCTTGGAATTCTTACCTGCTGAGTTGCCCCATGCCTAATGGCCACCATGGCTGTTCTTCTCCTCACTAGAGCAGCTGATCCCAAGCCCTAACTCCCCCTGGGAGAGCCTCCAGCCAGCTCTATTTAAACCCCACCTCTCTCGGCCATGGGAGAGGTGCTGAACCAACCTTAAGGAAACTCTGCCAAAATCATTCCGGACCACTCTCTACACATAGAGCACTTGATTCCCACTGGATTCCAGCCCTAATTCCCTCTAGCTGAGCTCAATTTTGAGTTTAAACTTCAGCACAAAACCAGGACACTTCTTCACAGTGGACCAAGCCCCAAATTGATTGATCCTACACCTTCACCAGACAAAGGGAAGAAGTCCACCAGCAAAAGCCCCCTCTCCAGGCCACCCATTGCTTCCAACCTCCAAGCTTTGTGATCGGGCTTGGTTGAAATCATACCTAGACAATTCACCAGGCCAAGGGACTTCATCTGGAGCTTGCTTGGACACAATCGAAGGTGACACAACCCTCAGATTGAAGCCACACTTCTCTGAGCTAAGGTAGGAGCTAACTCTTTATCTCGAGCTTCTGGAGATTCTCCATTTCAAATGCCTTAATTTCAATGCATGATCACCATATAGATGTATTCGTCTCTTCAAGACGAATCCATAGAGCACAAGAACACAAAAATCCGTTAAGTATTGAGTGAGATATTAAGGATTTAGTGTGGACGGTTCTCGGGCTGGGAAGCTTGGGTACGATGAACGGATGCCGTTCATTTAATACATGCGCGGACAGACGGCCAGGATCGCATCGGATGAGGAGACAGAACGATACAACGGGCCCCTGGAGCGCTGAGTCGGATGGCAGCGCCGAATCAGAACACGCCGCGTGGCCTTTCGGAGACGCCGAGGTTGAGTCAGCGCCACGTGGATAAGTAGAAAAATAGGTTATTTTTCTATTTATTTAATTCCCTAAACGTCAAAAATGCATAACTTTGTGTGAGAAAATCAGAAAAATAAAATAAAAATAGCCTCTTGCTCAGTGAACAGAGGAGAATAATGTGGAAAAGAAATCATTTAATTTCATCAAGTATTTTATTTTTAATAATTTATTTACTCTCTGCACATTTTCAATTCTCCATGCATGTATACAATTCACCATGGCATGAGACCATAGGGCTTTTGAAGCCTCTGAATTTGGGAACATTCCCTGAATTTTCCAAAGTCAGAGGCCATCCCTATGAAGAGTTATTGATTTTTCAACTCTAGGTTGCTAGTTTGAGTATTTTAATTCCAATAATTAGCATATTATGAAATAAATTCTAGGAAAATTTGGTGATGTTTATTATGACCAGAGGAACCTAGGAAAAATATGTTTTGAATTAATCCACTTGAATAACCCTAATTGGCTTAAACACCCAAAATAGGTCCTTAATTAATTAGAGCTAATCATACATCAAATTGACTTGAAATCAATTCTCTACTGACTTTTAGGATCAGAGGAACCCACCATAAAAATTTGAAGTCAATTAGACTTGGTTAGCCCTACTAAATGGGTTGATTAAGCCATTTAGCCAATTTAAACTTTAAAAATTCATAACTTTCAAAATACTTTTCAAAAATTTACTAAATTGGTTTTAGAGCCTCTCTGATATCAGGGAAATCTAAGAAAAATAAAATTTCAATTTTCTAAAAAAGTTGATTTTTTGCATTATTTTAATATTTTAATAATTAAAAAATAATAAAAATCACAAAAATAATAAAATTCACCAAAATGTCACATTTTGAATTTTAATCACTTGGGAACAAACCCCATATTTTTCTTAAGTCTCTATAATGAGATATTAAATTTTAAAGCCTTAAGGTAATTTTAAAATTAAAAAAAATGTATATTTTTAGTATTTTCACTAAAATAATTCTAATAAATCAAAGAAAAATCAGAAAATTATAAAAATTGGTTCTCTGGTTTCCTTGATATCAGAGAGATTTTTGAAAAATATAAAATTCATTTTTCAATCTTTATTTTATTTTTAAATTAATTAATACTCCAAAATTCAAAATAATTATAATAAAAAGAATATAATTCAAAAAATCACCAAAATTGGTCCAAGTGATCCTCTGGTCATTAGGAATGTCCCATAATTTTCTTAAGGACATAAAATTTCTCTTTGTCATATTATTAAATTTTCCTTGGAAATCCCTATTTTCCAACAAAAATAATTACATAAATAAATTAAATACAGAAAAATCACATTTTCTCCTCTCATGCCTTTATTGACATTTGAGTGAAGTCACATAAAAATTTCAAGTTCATTTAAGCTCAATTTAGTGAGTTATGAAATTATTAAGCTTGAAGGGCAAAATGGTAATTAAAATTTTAACCTTTAATTAAAACTTTAGGCTTAATAAAATTAAAGAGTAAAGTATTTGATCCTAATCTGATTTATATGATTGAAATTTGAATAATAAGGGTAGAAACCTATTAAACAATTTAAAAATAATTGAAATAAACCTTAATTAAATAATTGATTAAATTTGGAAGAATAATAAAATTGGAATTATTAAAATAGGGATATTATTAGGAAGAGATTTGTTCTTTAATTTGAGAATCCCTAAATTAATCATCTCAATAATATTTAATTCCTAATTAAAATGATAATCCAAATTTAAGATTTAAAATGCTAAAAGACTTAATCATTAAATTAAATTAAAGTTAAATTATTTAAATTAAATCCTTTTAAAATTTCAATTAAATTAATACTTTAATAACTAAAATTAAATCATCTTTAAAAAATAAAAAAAATAATAAAATATTAAATTAAAATTAAATTAAATTAAATTAAATTAAATTAAATCAAATTAAATTAAATTAAATCAAATTAAATTAAATTAAATTAAATTAAATTAAATCATATCAAATCAAATTAAATTGAATTGAATTAAATTAAATAATAGAATCAAATTAAATTAAAATCAAATTAAATTAAATTAAAATTAAAACTAAACCAAATTAAATTAAATTAAAGTTAAATTGAATTAAAAATAACATCACCTAAGACATAAAGAAATTCAAAAATAAATATAAAGCAACTTGAACACTATTCCAAATTTAAACCCGTTAACTGAAATTAAATTAAATCACAAACCATTTGAACATCAATTTGCCCTCAAAAGATTTTGTTGTCATAACTCCTAAACAAAACTTTAAATGAAATGTTACTTCCCTCATAGGATATTCAAATACTAGTTCACTGAGTAAGATAACAACAAAACTTGAATTCCCGGACGATTAATTTATTTGTATGATTAAAATCATTTGGACTTAAAACAATTCTAGCAATATTGAAAAGATGTTTAAGATTCATCTTAAGGATTTCCTCAATATGATAGGATGTTTATAATAACAATTGAACTTAATTGTTCTTTGATGAAGAAAATCGTCCTCAAACCAAAACACAAGAACCTAGACGTCATAGGAAATGACTAGCTATAGGATTAGGAATTTGGTAGAAAACCATAACCCTTCCCTTAGCTTTACCTAGGAACTTCCTTAAATATTCTAAATTGTGTTTAAGTGCAGCCTGGGATGACGGGAAGACCCTCCAGGTACGCTTTTATTTTGTTGCAATTTACTTTATTGCAATTTACTTAATCGCATCGTACTTACTTTTCTTGCATGATAAATAATTATTGCATAAAAACCCACACTTTTAGGATAGTCCCTAAAACTGAAACCAAAACTAAATTAAAAGTCATTGCAAGATAAAATTCACCGCCACAACATTTCAAAATATAAAACAACTCAAAATTTAATCACAAACAGAATACAAAACTACAACTTCAACTAAATTAAAACGTCTTGTTGGATGATCGGGAATACCTCGGATGATGTAACCTACGCATTGCTAACGGGATTTCCCACGGTCTAAATGAAAGTGTGGAACTCATTTAGTTGAGTTTAGCAAATTCATCTGGACTAAGTGAATCCGATAAAAATAACGATGGCGAAAGGATGGAACCGTGGGATCTTAACCGGTGTTGTTATAATCAACTTTAAGATTTGTTTTAATTAAAACATAAAAAACACTTGGAAATTAAGAATTTCTCTAAACCAAAAAACTTTTCTCATCTCCTGATTTATGACTTCTAAAACTAAACCTCTGCAACAACAAGGAGCTCGGAGCATGGTGGGCAGCACTACCATCGTCATCAGCAAAACCTGGATCTACTTCAGCAAAACTTTCTTAAGAATTAAATAACTAAGACATAGGACTTCGAGGTAGTTTGCCTAGTGCAACATAAATCCTCAACCTTTTGTTAGGCATTTGCATTGCAAATTAAGCCCTAACCGGTCTTAGGACTCCGAGGTAGTCGTTTGGTACGACATAAACCCTCACATCTTCCAGGCTATTTGTATGATTTTATCATACAAATATAAGTCCAAATTAATTAAAATTGATAAGATTGAAATATCAGATAAACATTAGGGCCTTCCTAAATTCAAGCCAAACAATAGGATAGTCGGGAAATTACCCAAGTTCGCTTCGAATCTGTAATTTCTCCTACCTTTCTTCCTTTGAATTCCCAAAACAAAATGTTCCAAATTTGATTCACTCCCTATTGAAATTCTAAAATTCAATCCCTTGAAAACTTAAACTTTGAAATTCTTGAGAGCAGAACTACTGATTATTATCGAGAGTTTTCTTAGGTGATCCCTGTCACTTAAGATTTAATTAACTATAGGGGCTTGCCCTTATAGGGAATTTTAAGAACCCAGGTAATATAAACCCTGCTTAATTCATTTATATTAAGCAGGGGAATTTATCGGCTTATAAAATAGGTTCGCAGACCAAACGGATGTCACAAATATCTTAGTTTATTTAATTGAGCCCCACCATCAAGCAGTGTGTCTATCCTTAGGGATAGATACACGGTTGCTGGTGCGGTGCTCATTTATATAAACTATTTGGGATGTGAGATCGGTTTGATTTCATATCTTAAAATTTTCAAATTTAAAATTATTTTCAAAATCAAATACTACTTTTTCAAATTATTTGTTTAAATTAAATTTAAAATTCGCCGACAATTTCTGTTAGGCGACCCCCTTTTCAAAATAAAACACACAACCCAAAAATAAGCCGTACAGTTAGCCTTTGGGTGAAGGGTGAGTGGGAGCTCCAAAGTGAGAGCCTGTATCCTCCCAGCCTAGCCTTAGATTTAATGACTAAACTTAGGATATGTCAATGTTCTTTTCTTGCTTAGAAGAGGCGGACTCTTTTAAGAGTAAAGAATTATCTATGCTCCCATTTGGAATAATAACCTAAATATTTGTTCCATATCTATCCACACATCATATTCTCACTGCAAGAGGAAAGATACTTTTCTCATATATCGAAAACCTTTCAAATACTCAATTTAGTGTGTCAGTAGTTAATTCTGTTTTTAAATTGTTAGAAGTAATTGTAGTTTAGTTAATTGTTAGTGTTTCTTGCATAGTAGTAGTAAGTAGCAAACTTTAATTGTAAATTAAATATTGGATTTTAGTGCTACATTATTTATATTATGAATGATTTCTTATACTTCTAACTTTCCTGTGGGATTGATAATCAGGACTCCATTAGAGCCCTGTATTACTTGATATGATATGTATACTTGAGTTGAATGCTTGGACTTAACAAAATCATGATAAATATATAAATTTAAGTTCATAAATTCTTACAAAATATAAGTCCGCCGCATCATGACCCATGACACATCATCCATAACAAAAGAGAACAAAATTTTCATGAAACCATCATGAAGGGGGAATAATGTGTGATTCCTTCATGAAACATGGAAGGAAGACATGGTGAGCTCATCACTCACCACCACCTCCATCCAATAAGAGAATGACCCATCTAAAACCTTATCTCACGCATAATTATGGTCATCATGACCAAATGACAAAAATTGGGAATGAGAAGGCATATGTGTTATCTCATCTCAAATTCATTAAATGGACGATGAGTTTATATGGGGGAGGTTGATCCATGAGCTCTATCCACTTCATTGATAATCAAACGAGAGAAAAACTCATCTAAAACCTTATATCACACATAATTATAGTCATTATGATCAAATCATAAAAAATGAAATGAAGAGGGATATGTGTCACTTCTTTGACAAAAGACAAAAAAAAATCATTATGACACCATCATTAAGAGAATAATGAGGTTTCATTCCCTCATGAATAAAACGGATAAGGAAAAGTCATCACTCATGTCCCTCCTAATCCAAGGAAGAAAGAAGCTTAGCCATGCCATTCTCCCCATCATGATTGGCTTCATTATGACATTCCATGGAAGTTAAGAAAGAGAGGACCCATGTGTTTTCCTCTCCACAAACTTATTAAATGATTGGCAAAAAGTATACGGGGAAGGTCTATGTAGCCTATCTTGAGCTCTTATCTACCTTATGAGCCAACCAATGGAATGAGGCTGAAAATTATATGCCAAATCTTCACCATGGTGATGCAATGCGACTTTAAATATGCTTTAAAATACAAGAATTTGATACCACTTTTTAGAATATTTAATTTCGAGCAAATGGCTTCAAAAACTTGATGAGCGAGGTTTACTTTTATTATTTAATATTTAGATTTTATTATTATAAATGTCACAATTTTAAACACAGGTATACGTATCATTCAAGTAATACAGGGCTCTAGTGGAGTCATGGTTATCGATCCCACAGGGATAGTGAAATAAAAAGTAAGAGATATAAGTAATATTTTGAAATTTTTGAAAGCAATTTATATATACTCTTCTTTCTTTTATATTCAAATTTAATTAACTAAGAATTTTTACTAAAAGAAAGTAAGCAATAAGCAAGAAAGTAAAGTAAGCAGTAATTAATGTTCAAATGTAATTATAAAAATGACTTTCTCCTTTTTGAACTAATCCAAGAATTATAGATTAATTATCTTTTGTAGGGAATTAAGATTATGGTATTGTGCCGAATAAAAACATTCATATTCGTTACCCTTTGGTCTAGGTGCAACGAACTTTGACTAATTTATAGTTAGGCTCAGGATGTTTTATTAGTATAATGGGTTAATCTAGACTCACACTACTAGATGTTCAAGGGTGGCTATTGTCAGCCCTACCAGTGACCCGTTACCTTTCTATAAACCAAATTATTACAATTTAGTCTGTCACTCTAAAAACTAATTAATTTTACGACCAATAAATAATATCGTCCTATTTATTTGCACTTCACCTTAAACAATCCACGTATAGCCTGCGATTACCTAAGGATTCATGTGATATCTATTAGTTAAGCATTGTAGGCATATTTTTAGGTTGAGTGTTTTTAAAGGGTGGTCGCCTACAGAAATTGTCGGCAAATTTTAAATTTAATTTTTATATATATATATATATATATATATATATATATAGTTTTAGAAAGAAGCATTTGATTTTGAAAATAACTTTAAGTTTGAAAATTTTAAGATATGAAATTATACCGATCTCACATTCCAACTAGTTTATATGAACGAGCGCCGCACCACAAACCATATACTATTCCGAAGAATAAACACACTGCTTGATGATGGGGCTCGATTAAATAAACTAAAAGATTTGTGACATCCGTTTGGTCTGCGAACCAATTTTATAAGCCGACAAGTTCCCCTGCTTAATATAAAGGAATTAAGCAGGGTTTATATTACCTGGGTTCTTAAAGTTCCCTATAAGGGCAAGCCCTTATAGTTAATTACATCTTAAATGTCCGAAGACACTTAAGAAAACTCTCGATAATGATCAGTGGTTTTGCTCTCAAGAATTTTAAAGTTTAAAGTTTTCAAAGGATTGGATTTTGGAAATTTCAATAGGGATTAGCCCAAATTTGGAACAGTTTATTTTGAGAATCCATTGGAAAGAAAAGTAGGAGAAGCTGATGATCCAAGAGGAATCTTGGGAACTTCCCAAACTATCCTATTGTTTGGCTTCAATTTAAGAGTTTATTTAATGTTTCAATCCTGTCAATTTTAATTAATTATGACTTATATTTGTATGACGTGATCATAAAAATAGCCTGGAATATGTGAGGGTTTATGTCATACCAAATGACTACCTCGGAGTCCTAAGACCGGTTAGGGCTTAATTTACATAATATGATTATGCAAATGCCTAACAAAAAGTTGAGGATTTTTGTTACACTAGGCAAACTACCTCGAAATCTTATGACTTGTTTGTTTAATTCTAAGAATGGTTTTGTTGGAGTAGACCCGAGTTTTGGTGAGGACGATGGTCGTGCTGCCCACCAAGCTCCAAGCTCCTTGTTGTTGCAGAGGTTTAGTTTTAGAAGGTGAAAATCAGAAGATGAGAGAAGTGCTTTAGTTTAGAAGTCTTAAAGTCCAGGTGTTTTTAATATTTTATTAGGGGAATCTTAAAGTTGGTTATAACAACACCGGTTAAGATCCCACGGTTCCATCATTCCGGCACCGTTATTTTTTTCGGATTCACTTAGTCCAGATGAATTTGCTAAACTCAACTGAATGAGTTGCACACTTTCATTTAGACTGTGGGAAATCCCGTCAGCAACACGTAGGTTACATCATCTGAGGTATTCCCGATCATCCAATGAGATGTTTTAATTTAATTGAAATTATAGTTTTGTCTTCTGTTTGTGATTAAATTTTGAGTTGTTTTATATTTTAAATATTTTGGCGGTGAATTTTATCTTGTTGTGACGTTTAATTTAGTTTTATTTTCTGTTTTGTGGCTATTCTAAAAGGTTTTAGTTTTCATGCAACAATCTTGTTTAACATGCAAGAAGAGTAAAGTGCAACTCATATAAATAAATTGCAATAAAATAAAAGCGTACCTGGAGAATCTTCTCTTCATTTCCAAACTGCACTTAAAACACATGTTAAGACGTTTAAATATTTATAACAAGTACCTAGGTAAAGCTAAGGTAAGGTTTTGGTTGTCTACCAAAGTCCTAATCCTATTGCTCGTCATCTCCTATGATGTCTAGGTTCTTGTATTTTGTTTAAGGATGATTTTCTTCATCAAAGAACAATTAAATTCAATTGTTCTTCTAAAACATCTCATCATATTGAAGAAGTGTTTAAGACGAGTCCTAAACATCTTTTCAATATTTTTGGGATTATTTTTGAGTCCAAATGAACTTTTATTGTAGAGATGAATCAATCATCCAGAAATTTTTCGTTAAGTTTTAACTCTTGCTCAGTGAACTTAGGACATTTGATTATCCTATAAGTAAAGTGACATTTCACTTAATGCTTTACTTAAGAGTTATAATAATGAAAACCTTTAAGGGAAAATTAATTTGTTAAAGAATTTAATGATTTAAAATTAGAATTAACGTTTTAAGGTGATTTAATTTAGTTATAAAATTTTAATAAATTTAAGTTTGGAATAGTGTTCAAGTTGTTTTATTCTTAAGTGCTTTAAACCATTTGAATTGAAAGAGAAGTTTAAATTATTTAATTTAGACTTTAATGATTTAATGTTAATTTAATTAGAATATTCTAGATTAACTTTTAATTGGTTTGATTTTTTTTTAATTAAGAATTTATTTTTGTAAAATTGATTTTGATGTTTCAAGTTTGCTTTAAATTTGCTTTCAAGTGATTTTTGAAATTAATTTCTCTTTTTAATGTTTTAAATTTATTTTAATTTAATTATCAAATTATTTAATGTTTTAAGTTTTAATTTAATTAAGGTTCATTTTCCTTTTAATTATTTAATTATTAATTTCAATTATCACTTTAAATTTAATTAAAAGTTAAATATTATTAGAGTGATTCATTTAAGGATTTTAGTTTAAGTTATTATAGTCTCTCTAAATTATATTCCCATTTTAATAATCCAGATTTTAACTTACTCTTCCAAAATTTAAATTGTTTAATTAATTAAGGTTTACTTTAAATATTTTCAAGATGATTAATGGGTTTCTACCCCTTAATTCTCTAGGTTTCAATCTTCTAATGAAAAATTTAAAATCAGATATTTTACCCTCCCCATTGGTTAAACTTAAATGTTAATTAGGATTAAAATCTTTTAAATACCTTTATGCCCCTGTAGGCTTATTTATTTCATAACTCACTAAGTTGAGCTCAAATGAACTTGAAATTTTTATATCACTTCACTCATATGTCAATTAAGACATTAGAGGAGAATATGTGATTTTTCTGAATTTAATTTAATTTATATAATTATTTTTTTGAAAAATAGGGATTTTCAATGGAAATTCAACAACATGACCAAGGAAAGGTTTCTGTCCTTAAGAAAATTATGGGATGTTCCTTATGACCAGAGGACCACTTGGACCAATGTTAGTGATTTTTTGAATTATATTTTATTTATTATAATTATTTTGAGTTTTAGAGTGTTAATTAATTATAAAATAAAATAAAGGCTAAAAATTGAGTTTTAAATTTTTCTTAAATCTCTTTGAACTCAAGGAGTTCAGAGAAATAAATTTTATAATTTTCTGATTTTTCTTTGATTTATTAGAATTAATTTTGTGAAAAGATTGGAAAATTTATTTTTTAATTCAAAAAATTGTTTTAAGCATTTAAAATTCAATATCTTTACTTTGAGACTTAGGAAAAATATTTGGTTTGTTCCTAAGTGATTAGGAGGTGAAATATGAAATTTTTATGATTTTTAATATTTTTATGATTTTTATTATTTTTTAATTATTTAAAATATTAAAATATGTTGAAAAATGAAGATTTTTAGAAAATTCCAATTATAATTTTTTAGGACTCCTCTGATATCAGAGAGGCCCCAAAACTAATTTGGTGAATTTTTAAAGTGTATTTTTGGAGTTATGAATTTTTAAAGTTTTATTTTAGTTATGTGACTTAATTAATCGATTTAGTGGGGGTTAAACATTTCCAATTGATTACAAATTTTTATGTGAGGTCCCTCTAATCCTAAAGATCAGTAGAGAATTGTTTTCAAGTTCTTTTGATGTGTGGTTAACTTTAATTAATTAAAATTCAGTTTTGAGTGATTAGGCCAATTAGGGTTATTCTTAATGAATTAACTCAAAATATAATTATACTAGAGTCCTCTGGTCCGAAGAAACTTCCCCAAATTTTCCTAGAATTTTCTAAGTAGTATGCTAATTAAAGGAATTAAAATACCAAAAACAGTGACATAAACTTGAAAAATACACAACTTGCAATAGAGATGGCCTCTGACCTTGAAAAATTCAGGGAATGTTCCCAAGATCAGAGGCTTCAAAAGCCCTATGGTCTCATTCCATGGTGAATTGTCTATGCAAATGGAGAATCAAAATACTGAAATGAGTAAATAATTAATTAAAAATAAAATACTCATCAAATTAACTCAATTCTTTTTCCACATTATTCTCCTCTGTTCACTGAGCAAGAGTATTTTTAGTTTATTTTTATGATTTTTCTACACAAAGATATGAATTTTCTAAGTTTTGGATATTTAAATAAATAAAAAAAATCCTATTTATCTACTTATCCGACTCAGCGCCGCGTCAACCTACGGCGGATCGAAAGACCACGCGGCGCGCTGCTATTCGATGCCGCCATCCGACTCAGTGCTCCAGGGGCCCGTGGTTCACGTACCGTTCTCTGGTCCGACGCAATCTGGACCATCCACTCGATACACGCTCGATCGGATGGCTCCTGGTCATCGTCTACGACTAGTGTGCACCCTTGACCGTCCACACTAAAACCCTAAGAACTCTCTCATTTCTCAACGGATTTTCGTGTTCTTATACTCTATGGATTCGTCTTGAAGAGACAAACACATCCATATGGTTTACATGCTATGAAATTAAGTCAATCAAAATAGAGAATCTCTGGAAGCTCAGGAGGAAGGAGAGGTCTATACCTTGGCTCTGAGAAGTGAAGCTTCAATCATAGAGTTGTGGCACCTTCGATTGCCCCGAGGAATCTCCAGATGAAGTCTCTGACTCTGGGAAATTGCCTATGTACAACTTCCACCAAGCCCGATTTCAAAGCTTGGTCGATAGAAAGAATGACTGGCCTGGTGAGGGGGTTTCCACTGGGGAACTCCTACTCTTGGTCCTGTGCAGGTGTGGGTGAGTTTAATTTGATTTCGGTGGAGGTTCCAGGGATGTCCTGTTCTGGGCTGAGAATTGAGCTCCAAAATTAAGCTCAATCAATAGGGTTTAGGGCAGGAGAACAGTGGGGATCAATTGCTCTAGGCTAGGAGAAGGTCCTCAAGCAATTTTGGCAGAGTTTTGTTTAGGTCTGGTTCATCACCTTGCTTGGCCGAGAGGGGGTGAGGTTTAAATAGACATGGCTAGAGGGTTCCCCAGGGGAAATTGAAGGCTTGGATCAACTGCTCAGGGCAAGGGAAGAACAGCCATGATGGCCATTTAGGTTGGGACAACTCAGTAAGGGGGAATTGAATTTTGAATCAAATAAGTGCTCACGGGTGTGGTGTTTTCCGGCGGCCCAAGTGGTGGTCCGGCCAGGCATGGGTCACCATCTGACTCAGTGAGGTAAGGGGGTTTGGTGAGTTCAATTGGCATTGGCCATGTGTAAAGGGTTTGATTTAAATAGAATGGGGGAGGAGCTAATTTTGGGTCCAAATGGGTCCAAGTCATGGATTTAGGTTTGGTTCACCTTCCAAGGCCTGATTTTTGGGCTGAGGGAATCAGGTAAGTCAGCTAGCTTAGTGGGGAGAAGTCACCATCTAAGTACATTTAGGTTTAATCAAAGTTTAGAAGAGTCATGAAAAGGCTTAATCAACCTTAAGGGAAGCATTAAAGGACTCCCTCCTTTTTCCATAAATGACATGGTGATGTGTAAAGTGGCTTCCATGGCTTGCATATAGCTTGTGCATGGCTTCATGGATCCATTTAGCTTAGGGCCAAGCTTAGTCAATTTCATGGAAGTAGATTTTAGGAATTTTGGCATTTTGGTGGAAATTTAGATGAAGCTTGATTTGGAATGGTTTAATGATGATTTTGAAACTTAGGGGTGATATCAATTAAAGGTATGATGAAAAGAAATTGCCATGTGGGCTTTAGAGCCAATTTTGGGCTTTTGGATTTGGTGAGAATGGGCTTTTAGAATGGTTTAAGAAAGTGGGCCGTTAGGTGTGAAATCAAAATGATGGATGGAAATTTTGTGAAGGATTAGGCCAAAAACATGTTGGGTTTAGTTTAGGGATGTGTCATGAACATTTTAGAAAAGATTTGGAAACATTTAGAGTGGAATTGGATTTAATTTGGGCTTTTTTTGGTAAAGGGGCCAAAGTGGGTCAAATTGGGCTAACTTTGGCTAAGCTTGGGATAAGGTTAGAATTGATGTAAAATTAATATTGATAAATGTTTATGGGAGTGTCACAAAGAGTTTTCAACATTGGTTAGGCTTTGATTTTGGGATTTGGGCCCATTTGGGTTCATGGTGGGTTTAGGCCAAAAATGGGGATTTTAGTTTTGGGTCAGGTTTGGGTGGAGTTTAGGTTCAAATTTGAGGCAAATCAAGTCAGTGTTTTGTTTTTGGGGATGTTAGGAAGGTTTAGGAAAATATTTGGGGCCAATTGGAGTTGAATTGGGTTGGTTTGGGCTAGGTTTAGGTCATGGGCCAAAATTGGGCTTTAAGCTTCAAATTGGAATTGGATCCAAATGTTAATCAAATTGGGCTTGGATTTGGTCTAAATTGATATTGGGGATATTGAATTGAAGTTTAGAATTGAATTGGACCAACATTGAGGTCAATTGGGTTAGTTTAGTGGGACATTGGGTCCATTTGGGTTAAAAATGGGTCAAATTGGAAGTTTTAGTAAAAGTGGGTTAAATTGACAAAATTGACCTATGGTTTAGTTGAACAAAATGAAATTGGGAATATTTGGGAGTTTTTGGAATTTTTTGGGAATTTTCTGAATTTTATGGAATTTTTGGGTTAAAAGGGTATTTTGGGTATTTGGAGGGTATTGGGGGGGTATTTTTAGAAATTTTGGTATATTTGGCTAAGGATGATTAATTTGAATGGTGGTAAATGTTTAGGATTGGTTTTGAGGAATTTTGGGCGATTTAGGTGATTTTGCAAATTTTGGTTATCTTCAAGGACATTTGGTAGGTTTAGTGGGTGTAGGGCCCTCGGCGGTCAAAAATTGAAATTTTCAGAAAATGAAGATTGATCAAGTTTGAGTAGAATGGAATCACTTTGGTTGAGCCATGAAGCCATATTAAGCTCATAAGAGCCATGAGAGGACTCATTTGAGGCATTCACTATGTTGTTCCTAACCCTCTTAGCCAAGGGCCTATGGGTTAAGGTCCATCCATATGAATTACCTACATGAGTCAGGAAGTCAAGCTAGGCATGAATGGTTTTAGGATTGGAATGTGTGTGAAAGTGTAATGTGTGTGCAAGTCAACCCTCACCAGACCAGGCCACCCAGGGTAGTCTTAAGGCCAAAGAGTCCTATAGGGAACTCATCCTTTAAACCTCCACATTTGATCTTAACCCTCCAAGTGACTTGGGGGTTTACAATCAAACTTATGGGGTTTTTTAGGGAGTTAAGATGTGTTTAAATTTCTAAGTGGTGGGTTCCATTTCTAGTCTTCTAAGATAGTCAAAGGGAAAGCCTAAGGCTAGATCCTAAGTACTAAGGAGAGAGAAGAGAAAGGACCTCATCAAAAATGAGGTCAACAAATGGACCCCGAATAGGTGGGGTGTGCTAACCAAGCACACCGCGTGTATTGGTGTTGACCAAAGAGATCAATAAAACCAACACAGACGTCTAAGTGACACACTTAGAACAGAGTAGATACAAATTTCCATTGGGGAGTATCGAGTATATCTCCAAGACTGGAGATCCCTGAACATTCGCTGGGGAAAAGAAAAGGAGGTGAATTCCAGATCACGAGATCTGGAGAAGTTTGATTTAGATTTCATTTCATTTTTTAATTCGAGTTTTTTAATGTGTGAGTTTAGATTTTGATTTGTTCTGAGTTTCAATTTCGATTGAGGTTTAATTTAGAATCAATTCAAGGAAATTTGGATTTGAAATGAGAATTGGAACCTAAGTTCCAACCTCAGGATTGCGAAGAGAACTAGAATTTAGTTACTAGCCTCAGAGTGAGAATCAGAGTTTAAGTATCGATTGAAAAAGATGAGAATCAGAATTTAGGTACTGATCTCAAAAATTTAAAGAGAACTGGAATCAGGTTCCGGTCTCGAAGGTTTAAAGAGAACTGGAATTAGGTTCTAGTCTCGAAGGTTTAAAGAGAACTGGAATCTGGTTCCAGTCTCGAAGGTTTAAAGAGAAATGGAAACTAGTTCCAATCTCGAAGGTTTAAAGAGTATTGGAATCTGGTTCCAATCTCGAAGGTCTAAAGAGAAATGGAATCTGGTTCTAATCTCGAAGGTCTAAAGAGAAATGGAATCTGGTTCCAATCTCGAAGGTCTAAAGAGAAATGGAAACTGATTCCAATCTCGAAGGTCTAAAGAGAAATGGAAACTGGTTCCAATCTCGAAGGTTTAAAGAGAAATGGAAACTGGTTCCAATCTTGAAGGTTTAAAGAAAGTTAGAATCTGGTTCCAATCTCGAAGGTCTAAAGAGAAATGGAATCTGGTTCCAATCTCGAAGGTTTAAAGAGAAATGGAAACTGGTTCCAATCTCAAAGGTCTAAATTGATATGGAATCTGGTTCCAATCTCGAAGGTCTAAAGAGAAATGGAAACTGGTTCCAATCTCGAAGGTTTAAAGAGAATTGAAAACTGGTTCCAATCTCAAAAGTTTAAAGAGAATTGGAAACTAGTTCCAATCTTGAAGGTTTAAAGAGAATTGGAAACTGGTTCCAATCTCGAAGGTCTAAAGAGAAATGGAAACTGGTTCCAATCTCTAAGGTCTAAAGAGAAATGAAATTTGGTTCCAATCTAGAAGGTCTAAAGTGAAATGGAAACTGGTTCCAATCTCGTAGGTCTAAAGAGAATTCGAAACTGGTTCCAATCTCGAAGTTCTAAAGAGAAATAGAAACTGGTTCCAATCTCGAAGGTCTAAAGAGAAATGGAAACTGGTTCAAATCTCGAAGGTGTAAAGAGAAATAGAATCTGGTTCCAATCTCGAAGGTCTAAAGAGAAATGAAAATTGGTTCCAATCTCGAAGGTCTAAAGAGAAATGGAAACTGGTTCCAATATCAAAGGTCTAAAGAGAAATGGAAACTGGTTCGAATCTCGAAGGACTAAAGAGATATTAAAACTAGTTCCAATCTCGAAGGTCTAAAGAGAATTGGAAACTGGTACCAGTCTCGAAGGTCTAAAGAGAATTGGAAACTGGTTCCAATCTCGAAGGTCTAAAGAGAAATGGAAACTGGTTCCAATCATGAAGGTCTAAAGAGAATTTGAAACTGGTTCCAATCTCGAAGGTTTAAAGATAATTGGAATCTAGTTCCAATCTCGATGGTCTAAAGATAAATGGAATCTGGTTCTAATCTCGAAGGTTTAAATTGTTGAAATTTGCTATGGAGATTTGAGTTTAGCGGAAGATTTGGGATGAGACGTGAAAGTGTTTCACTTCCCACGAGGATCGATCAAAGTCTGATTATTTGGCGAAGGATGTGAATCTATGCCATCAGAACCAAATCAAAAATTTTCATGGTTCTGTGTCAGTAGGCTCAGTTGACCTTCTCAAAAGAGGGAAGGAAATACGGAGAGTCAAAAAGAGATTTAAGAATAGCCGAAGGCTGGGGATTTCAGATTCAGGAATTTGTCTTAGTAACTTGTTGTAATTTGATTTTTAGCTTGATGTTTATTTAGAGTTCTCATTTATTTAGAGTTCGTGTTTATTTGTAGTTTATTTTGACATTCATATTTTTTTAAAAGAGAGTTTTCATTTATTTTTATTATTTCCTTTGTTCTTTGTTCGAAGTTCTTTTAATCTAATGGCGTTTCCCAGTCAATCTGCACAAAAAGAAGTGAAGGCAAAATATGACACGGTCACTTTCATTCCAATCTCATCGAAAATACAACATACAACTTGATCCAAAACATGATGATATTTTCTTTGAGAATTTAATATCTCATACAATCCATATAAATCCAAAACGGATTGTGTAAGATTCTTCAAGTTTCTTCTAAAAGCATCTACGAAAATCCATGTCTAAATAGTGAGATACATGAATAATAACATCACCTTCCAAGCCACACTTGGCAGGAATGTCGTATGGATGTGCATTGGAGGTATGCTATATCCTATGTAACTCACAGCTCGTAGGGCCAGAGACTCTCTAACTCTGGATCTGGCTGGAAGTGAAAAGGAATCTTTCTGTCATCCATTCTCCTGAAAGTAACAGAGATCCGCTCAACAGGAACTCTTGGAATGCAATGCTTTGCGATGTCCGCTCCATTCCCTTTTAACACCATGATGGAACCTACCAGTAGTGGTTTTCTCCACTGGCCCTTGGAATTCTCCTGGGCTTGCTATCTGGAGGTCAGATCCGAACATGATATTGCACTGGTTAACAAAAGACACTGTGCAGAAAGGTCTAACAAAATCATGATGGTCTATGTGTGGAGGTATGCAGTCGCCCTCCTGGTAGATGTTAATGATGCAGCTGTTGGTTAAGCAATCTGTAGGCAATACCCTCCATGTTATCATCCTTTTTACCATTCTCTTGATAACATTCGGCATCGGATCCACCTCACTGCGACTGAGTATCCCTGGTGGATTTCCTTTTCTGTCTACCAGGAAGTTGTAGTAACATCCGCACTAGATCGTAACTCTTCCTTTTCCTGGCATCCATCTTCTGGGTTCTGAATAAGTTTTCTCCCTCAGACGACCAGCTCGGCCCATTTTGTGAATTTCAACAATGCATTCTACAATTTGTTGTTGTTCGTAATCTGAGAATACATCTGTATGCAGCTCGAGGCCTTCTAAGATATTGATCCTCTTGCCTCCAATTCTCTCAAAGTATTCGAAATTTTTCTTTTCAACATTCTGCATTCTTTCCAACTCATATTCCAGAATTATCTGCAATCGGCAAGGTCTAGTAATGTTCTATGGGATGTATGGTTCAACCCCGACACGCTCTCCTGCATGTCTTGGCTCCTCTGGGGTTGTTTTCGCAACAAGACTCTTTAAAACTGGTGCATTTATCTGGCGTCGAGGCGCTGATTCTATTTCTGCTCTTCTTGGAATTTCTTTTATCTTCTCTGTTGTTCTTGGAGTTGGTCTCCTCTTTTCTGGTTCCTGACGAACCAATTTCTTCGGAGTATTTGTATTGCCGGTAGCAACTGTCTCTTCATGTTGATCTGCTGCAAACTTGGTTAACATCTTGCGAATGCAGCGATTCTTGTTCCTCCGCTGAGTGGTAGTGAGAGTACCTCTCCTTATCCCTTGGATTTCTGCGGGCATGGCGCTGACAAGCCTGCCCTCTGCTGTAGCAACAAAGGACTAAACTTTCTTATCTTCTCCTGTTGCATGAGCAGTATTTTCTTTTCTCTTCTTGCTGGTAGATGGTTGACTTGAGCCACCCAATTTCATCACTGTTTGGCTGCGGAGCTCTTCTCGATCAATCGTAGTCCAATCATTTTCTTCATACCGTAGCCCAGTTGGTGTGAAGTCAGAGTCGATCTCAATCACGGCTCCATCATTCATCCTCTTTTTATCGAGTGCTAGACTCACGACATTCTTAAAGTTCAGAACCAACCGCCCGTTCGACATTTCCCTGTGAAAAACAAGGAAAGGATCAGGGGCTGTACTAAGAACAAGAACAATAGAAAGATAAATTGTTTATTAATGAAGAGCTTTTATTTGTTTATTTCAAATTTAAATAGGCGTAGGAAAAGATGAAGAAAGATCAAGAGTGAGACTCAATTTGAAAGGAAGGATAAAAAACTTTATTATCATGATTTCACATGTTTTCTTTTAACATTTATTTTTTTTAAATAATTTTCTTTATCATCCACTTTTTATATTTTTGGGTTCGGACCCAGTCATAAGTAATTACTGTACCCGTGCTTCTAGGAATAAGGATTCATCTTTCAAAACATCAGGTTGCGTAATACTTCTTTAGAAATCATCCATTAATTGGAAGCATAGGTCGTTCTCCACGGCAATTTACAAGCTGGTAGGAACTTCCTGAGTAAACTTTCTTGACCACGAATGGCCCTTCCCAAGTCGGTTTAAATTTACCACCTATCTTGCGATGTGCAAGAATAAGTCTTCTGAGAATCAAAACCAAGTCACCGACTTTGAATGTCCTTGGACGGACTAATTTATCATGGGCCTGGATCATCTTAGCTTGATACAATTCCAAATTCTGTTGGGCTGAAAGTATTTTCCCTTCCAAGCTTTCCAACTCTTCTAGTCGTAGTCTGACATTTTATTTTGTAGTGATCTTGTTTGTAACTGCAATTCTTAGAGACGGAAGCTAAACCTCTAAGGGTAGAATGGCCTCAGACCCGTACACTAAGGCATAAGGCGTAGACTGGGTGGGAATTCTGAAAGTCGTCCTGTAGGCCCATAAGGCTTCTAACAACTTCTCGTGCCAATTTCTCTTGTTGTCGTCCAAAGTTTTTTTTAGGATTTGGACGAGAGTTTTATTAAAAGCCTCAGCTAAGCCGTTCGCTCTTGGGTAGTAAATTATTGAATAGCACCAGTCGATCCCGTGTCTTCTAGCAAAATTGTTGATCTTCATGCTTCTGAACGCGGACCCGTTATCTGAGATAATTCTGCGTGGTACCCCAAAATGGTAGACGACTTGATTCTTGAAGAACTGTAGTACGTGATGTGCTTTCACTTCTCTGAGCGGTATAGCTTCTGCCCATTTAGAAAGATAATCTGTAGCTGCAAGAATGAAGCGATGTCCTCTTGAAGAAGACAGTTCTATCGGACCCACAATATTTGTGCCCTAACACTCAAACGGCCACGACGCGATTTTCAGATGTAGTACATTTGGAGGTTGATGTAGAGCCACTCCATGCACTTGGCACTGGTGACAACTTTTGGCAATCTTCATGCAATCGGTCATCTTTGAGGGCCAGTAGTACCCTAGTCTTTTAATTTTCATTTTCATCTTCGAACCCGATTGATGAGTGCCACAAAGTCCTGAGTGTACTTCTTTAACAATTTCACGAGCCTCAGACCCGCTCAGGCATCTTAGCCACATTTGATCAAAAGACCTTCTGTATAACGTGTTGTTTATTAATGTGTAAGACAGAGTTCTTTTCATGATTTGATGGACTATCGACTTATCGTCTGGTAGGTTTCCTGTTTGCAAGTAGTCTATTAGTGGCTGCCACCAATCTTCTGTATTTTCTGTCACTGCTGCAACTGATTTTTTTTCTTTTCCTCCTGATTTGTGTATTATATCCATGTCGAGCTGTGAGAGAACCTGTCGTCCCTGAACAGAGAATTCAATTGACTCATCCTGCAAGCAGGCAAATTCTTTTGCAAGGTGGGCTAACGCATCTGCGAGAGCATTTTCTCTTCTGGGAATTTTGTAGATCGTTAAATTCAGAATCTTTTCCAACAATTTCATTGCATACTGAATGTAGTGCTTGAGTCTTGGCTTTAGAATTCTGTATTATCCTGCGATCTGTTGAATGATCAACTGAGAATCTCCATAGATGTTGATGTCTGTTATCCCCATCTGAATGGTTAATTCCAGTCCGGTTATAAGGGCTTCGTATTCTGCCTCGTTGTTTTTACACGGTTCTGTTAGATGGTAGGAATACCTTAACATCCCCTGCTCCGGTGTTATAAAGATTAGTCTGATTCCTGCCTTACCGGGCACTATCATTTGTAATTTTTTATTTCTCTGTGCTGAAGATGCTCCATCGAAGTACAGTTCCCAACGTTGATCATCGGGGTATTCTAGGCTCATTATCTGCTCGTCTGGCAAGTCGTCGTTGAGAGGTGATTCTGCCGGTAAAGGGTGTGCTGCGAGGAAGTTTGCGAGGACTTGTCCCTTTACAGTACGAAGCGGCATGAAAGTTATATCGAATTGCAATAGTATCATCGACCACCTGGAAAGTCTGTCGAAAAGTGTCGGATGGGTCATCAAATATTGCAATGGATTAAACTTCGAAATAAGGTTGACCTTATGAGAAAGCATGTAGTGCCCGAGCTTCTGTGCGGCGAAGATCAGGGCCAAACAGTGCTTCTCTATAGGAGGATACTTTACTTCCGTCGGAATTAGACGACAACTTAAGTAGTAGAGAGAATTTTCTTTTCCCTCGTCATTGACCTGGGCTAGTAGGGCTCCGAGAGAGTCGTCTAGAGCTGCGATATAAAGTATCAAGGGTCTACCCGAGACTGGGGCTGCTAAGACAGGAGGTGTCATTAAATACTGTTTAATGCATCGAAGGCATGCTAACATTTGGAGTCCCAAGTAAACTTGGCATCCTTCTTAACTAAAGCATAAAAAGGCTGACACCTTCCTGACAAATTCGAGATAAAACGTCGAAGATATGCCAATTTTCCTTGAAAGGATCGTAGTTGTTTCAAGGTTTTGGAAGGTGGCATTTCTAAGATAGCTTTAATCTTCTCCGGATCGATTTCAATTCCACGATGTCGAACAACAAATCCTAAGAATTTCCTTGAGGTGACGCCGAAGGCGCATTTCAAGGGATTCATCTTAAGGTTATATTGTCTTAACCGCTCGAAAATAATTCTCAAATCATACAAATGATCTTCTTTTAGTCTGATTTTAATGACCACATCATCCACGTAACACTCGACTTGGTTGTGAATGAGATCATAAAAAATCCTTGTCATTGCTCTTTGATAGGTTGCTCCTGCATTCTTTAATCCAAATGGCATCACTGTGTAGCAGTATACCCCGATCGGCGTTCTGAAGGCTGTAAGCTTTTCATCATCTGGTGCCATCCTTATCTGGTTGTATCCAGATGATCCATCCATGAATGAGAAGACTTCATGTGTTGAAGCGATGTCGATCTTCAATTCTGGAATGGGTAGCGGGAATTCATCCTTTGCACATGCTTTTTAAATCTCTAAAATCCACGTAGATTCTGATTTGACCATTCTTCTTTCTGACCGGTACCACATTGGCTAACCAAGTTGGATATTGTTCTTCACAGACAAATTTAGCATCTATTAGCTTCTTAACTTCACTTATAACTTGTTTTTCAATCTCTAGATGCATTCTTCTAGGAGCTTGTCTGACTGGAACGACAGTGGGATCTACTCCTAACTTGTAAACTGCGACTTCTGGAGCTAATCCTGGCATTTCGTCGTAACTCCAAGAAAAACAGTCATTGAATTCCATCAATAGCTTGATTATCTCTTCAGAGTATTCTTTATTGAGTAAGGAGCTAACAAAGGTTGGCCTGGGCTCTTCGCTAGTACCTAAGTTAACTTCCATTAACTCGTCTATTGGGGATTTAATTTCTTCTTCGTATTCTGGCGGTGCATCTCCAATTTGCTGATTGTCGAGATATTCTGAAGCTTCCAAGTAGTCTTCATTAGGCTCGCAAGTGACAACCAAGCAAAATCCCGTATCGTCAACTGATCCTACTGTGCTGAATCCGAGACCATGTTTTGAATTAGGAGGCCAACTGACATTGTTCCATAATCTTTCATAGTGTTGTGATCGACCCTTTGTCCATTGTTTAGGTAAGACACCACGTTGAATTAAATTTTGAACACATGGAGAGTACCACTCAAAAGGTAATTCCATTAGTTCAGAAGAAGTAACATCTTCAAATTATACATCTTTTTCAGTATTGGAAGAAGAAGCACCACAGTAGAATTTGATTGGTTTAGTACCACCACCATGCACTTCCCTGACCACCATACCCTCGATCTTATTAGAATGAATCGGGGTCAGGTTCATAGCTTGTACATAATAGTTAATCTTCTCGTACATTGATTTATATTCTTCATTCTTTTCATCTTCGAGAGAGATCTTGAACTGGGGTTTCTTTTGATTTACTGTTGCTACTTCTTTCTTGATTTCTTCTTCTTCAGAACTGGTCTCCCAATCAATGTTGATGACTGGTTTCTTTTGTCCAACTGTTCTAATATCTCTTCCATGACCCCGTCCCCGGCCTCGACCTCGGGTGCGAGTTCTGGAGAAACCTTCACCATCTCGCTATAAGGGAGTGGTGAGTAACTGTTGGACTAGAATTTCAGGCTCTTTATCATCTTGCACTTCTTTTGCTTCATTTGGTACGGTGTTTATGGAAAAGATTGTTTTCTTCGGAGGCGTGTAGTAGGCTACATCTTCGTGAATTCCGATTTCATGTACGGAGAACAGCTGCAAGTCACCTTTGATACACTGTTCTCCTCCTTCATAATATTTTATGCACTGGTGCAGAGACGACGGTACCATCCAGTTTTCATGGATCCATGGCCGACCCAGTAGATCGTTGAACGATTTCTCAGAATTAATTATGTGGAATTTTGCGGTTGTCTTTGCTAAATCACCTGTCTTCATTAATAGTGTTATCGATCCATGAGCTCTTTCTCCTTTTTGATTGAACCCTCTTTATAACATCTTATCTGCTTCAAGTTCGCGAGCATCAATTTCTAAATATTCCAACGTTCGAAGGCTCATTATGTTGATTGATGCTCCCGGATCAACCAACACTCTGGAGAGCATAAACTTTCCAATAGTGACTGAAATATACAATGGTCGGTTGTGATCAGCTGTTCCGAGTAGTAAATCATTGTCCGTGAAGGTAACACCTCGCTGTTCTTTTAACGAGCAAACCTCGTTTAAGGAATTACCAGCCATTTGAGCTAAGCAAATTTCTGGATTAAGTAAAGCCTTAATTAGAGTTTCTCTCATCTCCTTTGACACGATCAGAGAGTCGTATATGCTTAGTTTGGCTGGTAACTTCCTAAGATGGGCTAGCACGTTGTAGTCTACTTTATTACCATGTTCCTCGGTTTCTTCCCGAATGGGCAATTCCTCTGCTGGGGTTGGCTCTTCCTGAGCAACCACCTGCTTTCCTTTATCTTTTGGACCCATTCTCGGAGGTAGAACTTTCCACTTCTTAAATTAACTTCAGTTATTTCTTCTAAATCTGGTGCTGAATCTGCCAGTGTATCCTCTTGAATTGGAATGACTGGCTCTTCTGGCGTTGCTTCGAAATTTGATGACTCTAATTCTATCGCAATCAGAGCTCCTCGAAATTCACAAATAGACTCGTCACTTGTTGAGCTTTCGTAGCTATCCTTCTGAACGTCTTCTCCATCTTCGTGGTCATTGAGGTTTAGTATGATTTGAGAATCGTTATTTATATCGGAATCAAGATCCAGATTAGCTTGGTTTTCCTTAGTTACGTAATCGTTAGAAACAGTCAAAACGCAGCCAACACCAAAACTCTTATAATTATATGATCCCGCCGGGGTGAGCAAATAATCATACAGAGTTAGAGGTTCAAGGGATTTCTCTCCTGAATTAGAAACAACTATCCTAGGATAAGCAGCCCCTAGTCTACCCCTCGGAGCCTCGGTTTTCTTCTCTTCTACGATCTTCTCCTCCTTCTGGGGCGGTTCTTCAATCATAAGCGATAGCACCAGCTTGACAGGTTTAAAAATTTGAGTTGAAGCATGCATCGAAGCGTTCTGGATATGATCTAAGATTTTCTTTGAAGATTTTGTCCAGATGGTACTCCATCCATCATGGGTCGTGTATGGGTCTATCAGAACAATAGGATCCATTGAAATAACATTGACAGAACCTCCCTTTTTGGGTTCCTTCATGTATTCCTACGGGATTGTTATGTTCCCTTTTCGGAGATTGTCGTCAAGCCAAATCTTTAAAGTGATGCAATCCTCTATCTTATGCCCGAGCATCCGGTGGTAAGGGCAATAATTTGGATGATCTTTCTTATTGACTTCTTCCAGCCTCTTGGGCTCTGGTAGCTGAAAATCGGGTGTCTTCATTAAACTGTGGAACATCTTCGCTACTACTTCAGTTTTGAATGGATATTCCTTGTTCAGAAAATCTTTTAGGGTATGCTGTGAACGAGGCGGTTGTTCATAATGCTGAGGCGACTGATAGCTTGGTCAAGGTTGTTGATAACCCTGTTGAGGTTGTTGGTAAGTACGTTGCGGTGGTTAATAGCTAGGCTGTGGCCACTCTGGCTGTATCTGTACTGGCTGCTTGCCCTTATCTACTGCCGCGATGATTCCGGACTTCTTTTCGAATGTTTTCACTGGTTTCTGTTTATCGGTCTTGTCCACAAAACTTAGCTGCTTTGCTTCCTCCTGTAAGCTCCCGGCCTTGCTAAGCAGCTTCTCGAATGTCTTGATTGTAAATCCTTTAAGGAGAAGTGTTATCGGGCCGTAGTTGCTTTTCAACAAAATACCGATGGCATGCTGTTCCTGTAGCTCTGGTTCACACTTCATACTTAAATTTCTCCATCGAAGTATGTAATCCACTAGAGTTTCTTTCGGTTTCTGGTGCTCCACCACTAGATCACAGATAGTGATGTGGTGCCGAGCCCCAGCAAACCACTTAACGAAGAGGTTTTCTAACTCTGCAAAGGTCTTAACTGAACCATTTGACAATTCTGCATACCGATCGAAGGCAATGCACGACAAGCTGCCGACGAAGCGACGGAAGAGTAAAGCGTCACTCCCACCAGCATTGCAGCAACTAGCACGAAAATGTGCGACATGCTGCCGGGGAATTCCCGTTTCATCAAAAGTCTTAAACAGAGGTGGTACGAAACCTTTCGGGTATTGGACTGCATCAAATTCTTCAGGGTAAGGTCTACCCATCTGAATAGATGCTCCGCTCTTGGATTGTGCTAAAGCTTCTCGCACCTGCTGTTCTACCATGTTTTTAATGTCCTTTTTAGGAATCATGCTCTGTGCAGAATCCTTCTTTGGTGGATCGTCTCCGTTGACGGATGTGATCTCTTTTCCTCCATCTGCAATATGGATGATTTTTAGGGGTGTTTCTTTCTGAGGTTGCACCTGACTTTAGAGAGTGGCTAAAGCAGCAGCCATCTCTTCCATCCTCCTTGCCATCTGGGAAATTTTGTCATCTCTTTCTCGAAGCTGTGCTCTTATCACTTCTGGTTCATCCCTTTCCGCAGCTGCCAGAGCACCTTGCAAAGCTGACGATGCTCGTGTTTCAACCATGTTGATCTCGACATACTCCTCATCCATGAACTCTGATGAATCAACTTCGTTTTACAACTTTTCTCCTCTTTCTTTTGCCAACCGTCGGATATACTTCCTTAACTTTCCTATAGTATCCTCGAGGGGTTTCTTCCAGACGGTATCGCGGTTGTCGCGTGATGGTTGCTGAACTTCTTTTTCAGTAGTTTCTTTTATTGCAGCAGCACTTTCTTCTAATTCAGGCTTTTTGATGAGGCTTTTGTTCTCAGGATGTTGTGTTAGTCTCGGCTAAGTAATAATAGGTAGCCACACCATCCTTCTTGTAGCAGAAGGCCTAGGACAGGACGGTCTGTCGGCTATATGCTGGTAGGTGGTGTCCTCCCTAATATGATGGCCTGATACAACAACAAGTGAACTAGCTCTCATTTTATTCCTTGGCTTCTCTATGGCAGTGACTGGCTCTACTCGCGGTCTGAGGCGGGATCTAGCTGGCACTCGTCCCATTCTTCTTAGGATTTCAGATATGGGGCATCTTTCTTTCTTTGCCAATTTTTCTATCACAGCTTGTAGCCGAGCAAATGACGTAGTCTTAACCCTTTTTCTTTTACAGTTACTATAGTATGCAAGTTAGGGTAGTGTAGCGGCGATCCTTCGGACGTCTTCTTCATCTGACGTAGCAGAGAGGGGGTGAAACCTACTCCCTTCAAACAGAGCTATATACTGAGGCAGTTCAGGGATCTCTTCCAGGAAAGCAACTTCAGCGGCCTTGGCTTTCTCAATCCGGGCTATCTTTCTGCTTCTATTTCTCCTTTGAGTCTGAGTTAGGGGTGCAACTCTTGAACTGGACCGAATCTCGAAAACAGATGGTATCGTAGCAAAATCTGTACCCTCCACGGTGACAGGCCCATCACAAACATGGATTTCCTTCCCCTTCAGTTTGGCAGAAGCCGGGGTAGTTGCAGAGATGACTAGACCGGTGGGGGTAGAGACAACAGTCCTCCTATAAATAGCAATACTTCTTTAAGCTGGAACCCTTTGCAGGGGAGGAAATTCTTGAGTCGACTTCAGGTTGAACTCAATCAGGGGTTTCTCAGTTTCTGGCACTTTGTCCATTAGTGCGAAGAGAGTGATGTTAGTGAACTTGATTTCTATGTTACCAAATCTTTGTCCGAAACGGATGATCCCATTGTCAGGCAGCTCATCCTTATAGACGGCGAAGTCCATTCCATTGGTGAAGGAGAAAATTAACTTTGGGGCAGTCATTTTCTGCAGTGTAGATTCTGAATGTCAGTCCCGAATTACGCTTCCTTTTGTCACAAAATTTAGGACGAAAAAAAGAAAGAGTCCGAACACATTTTCGTTTATCTTAATGCATTTATGATTTAAAAGATTTTGTTTATTAAAGGGTTATTTATTAGGAGATTTGTTTATTGGGAACAAAATGTTTAAAGAACGGTGTTTATAAAAAAAAAGGAAAGGACCCGGTTCAGAATTGGAAAAGGATTTCGGAACCTCTCTGTTTAAACAGTGGCTCCTAAATCCGAGAGGAGTTGGCTATACTCGTTCAAGATAGAAATGAACTTGGCATGCCAACGGAAGAATGATAATTTTGGTCCACTAGGGATATGGACTCACTATCGATTTATGAAAGCAAAACCATCCGATTAGGATGGAGAGAAGAACTAGACCCCAGCGGAGTCGCCAGAAGATCTGAGCATATTTTTAGGTTGAGTGTTTTTAAAGGGGGGTCGCCTACATAAATTGTCGGTGAATTTTAAATTTAATTTAAATATATATATAATATATATATATATATATATATATATATATATATATATATATATATATATGTATGTATATATAGTTTTGGTCTTTTGTTATCCTGTTGTTCCTTCTAAAGTACTGCTGTTTTTTCTCTCAGAACTTCTTCTACCTCTGGAATCCCTGCCACTTGCTAGTTTATGCTGTTTTCCCTTTAACTAGTTTCCTGTTTTATGGCTAATCCTATTTATCTGAATACCCACATCGATTGAGCCAAAATATCATATGCAGATGTAGTGGGAAAGGCCCCTACTACCAGTAACCCAGCTGACTTACTTTTCTCCCAGAAATTTCATGATGCTGCTGCTGGGAGAAGTTCACTCCCATTCATTCGACCAATAGAAGAGAAGGAAGGCTGTCCAGTTGTTTACTTTACTGATCAGGAATTGGAAGAACTAAATAATGAAGTCAGGCTCACCCTAATAGGAAAATTTGTTATGGGGCATCCAAAAATGGAATTAGTAAGAAGCTACTTTGAATCTTTACAATTCATAGGAAACTGGAGAGTAGGGCTGTTGGATGGCAGACACCTTCTTATAAACCTATCTGCTGATGAGGACTATGCTAAGCTATTTGCTAAACAACAAATCTCTATTGCAGGCAAGGATATAAAAATTATCAAATGGACCCCTGAGTTTGATCCTACAAGGAACCCTCCATTGTACCCATTTGGTTTAAATTTCCAAATCTCCCACACAGATATTTTAACCAATCTACACTCTTCCAAATTGGGATAACTCTTGGCACCCCCTTCAAACTTGATGCAGCTACTACAAACAAAGCCAAACCTGAGGAAGCAAGAATTCAGATTGAGAGAGATATTTCACTCCCTGAAGTAAGGAAGATTTGGATTGGCTCTAAGACTGATGGCCAATGGCAGGAAGTGGTGATGCAATAGAAACCTTATTTTTGTACCCATTGTAGAATGTTTGGCCATACACCTAAAAGATGTTATAGGCTTCATCCACCTCCTAGAAATCCTGGAACACAATATAAACAACCCATCATCATTGCTTCTCCTTCGAACCTTCCTGCGGTGGGTGAGCAGGGAGAATACTCCATTGATGCTCGGTTCTAAGGACTCGGATATCCCAACTTCTCAACTACCGATCACCCCCACTTGTCAATCAACATTCCAACCCCTTACCCATTAATCCCTCACCAACCACTAATCCAATTCTCATTCAATCTTCTAATGATTTATGTGTCCCACATCCTGCTGTGGTGGAGAAGGCTCAAGACTCCATGGAGGAGGAATAGATCATCCACACAACTAAAAAGAAAAAGAAACCTCTACAAGAAACATTAAAGATAACAGATTCCTCCTCTTCTAAGGGAAGGGAGACCTCCCCCCCTTAAGAAGAGGGAGAGTCAAACACAAGCCACATCACTCTACATCCCCCCTCCCCCAAACTCATGATTAATCTGATCTGTTGGAATATCACAGGAGTGTTTAACCCCCCTTCTCTTAAAAGACTTATATCTCAATAAAAAAATATAACCCTTGGTGTTTTTCCATCCTTGAGCCTTTGGTACATCAATCCCCCAACAAAATACTAAAAAAACTCACTAGTTTCACCTACTATCTAAATTCCAACAATAAAATCTGGTTACTTTACAGAAAGGAGGTCTGTTGTAATGTCCTAATTGACCACCCACAACTGCTACATTGCTCTCTGAAATTTGCTGATCACCACATCCTAGCCACTTTTCTGTATGCTGGCTGCAGAAGATAAGATAGGATTGATCTCTGGAATCAAATTTGTGAGATTAGTTGCTCCCTAACCATCCCTTGGGTTGTGGGTGGGGACTTTAACTGTATTGCCACTTCTGTTAAGAAGTTGGGGGGAAGACCTCCAAACATTAGAAGCATGAACACCTTTAGAGATAACATCCAGGCAGCTGGGTTATTTGACCTTGGATACAAAGGTCCTCATTTCACTTGGAAAAGAGGCATGATATGGGAAAGACTGGACAGGCTGGTTGTAAATGAATATTGGTACTCTCACTTCCTTCATACTACTGTAACTCATCTTCCTCTTAGCTGTTCTGATCATAGACCACTGTTACTATCTATATCTGCGCCCCCCCCCCCCCGCCACCAATATTTCCAGACCTCCATTTAGGTACCAGAACTTTTGGTCTACTCATCCTAACTTTGTCTAGTTCATTCAGTCTTGCTGGCAGGGTGCTGATCATCTTGATCCTTGGAATAAGCTGAGGCTGCTGCACACCAAAACCAGCAATCTTCTCAGGAATTGGGGTTGGTCACAATTTGGGAATGTGTACACTGCTATAACTGAAGCTGAACATGAGATCCAAAAGTTTGAAGCACTGGTTCAAGCTGGAAGGGTTTCTGAGGACCATCTCCTAGCTGCCCAAACCAAGCTCTTACACTCCATAGAGGTGCGGGATCTTCTTCTTAAACGAAAGCATCCCTCAGCTGGGTTCATGGAGGGGACAGGAACACCAAATTCATCCATGCTTACATCAAATACAAAAGGAAATGTAACACCATTCATAGCATCAAAAGTGCGAGGGTGGCTGGCTTCACAACGATGGGAGCAATTGGGAGGAATGCTCTTAGCTTTTTAAAGTCCTAACTCATCGGCCTCCTTATGATAGACATGCCCTCAACCCCTCCTTTCTTCCCGATCATCGAATCACCTCCAACAGACTATCTCTTACTCATGCCCCCACCGAACAAGAAATTTGGGATGCTCTGTAAAATCTATTGACGACAACAAATCTGCAGGCCACCGATGGGTTCATTGCGGACTTCTATAAAAAGTCCCGGGAAGTTATTAAATCGATGTGGTAGCTGCCATCTCCAGCTTTTCACTTGGCGGGATCTTCCACAATATTTCATAGCCTCGAAACCTCGTTTTGATCCCCAAAAACAATAATCCTACTAGTTGGGACATGTTCGGACCCATCGGCTTAACCTCGGTCATCGGCGAAACAATTAGTAAGATCATTACTGGCAGGCTCCAACCTCACCTTGGGAATTTGATCTGCTTAAATCAGACTGCATTTGTTAAAGGAAGAGTCATTGCTGATAATGTTCTTTTGGCCCAAGAACTGATCCTGGATTTGGACAAAAACTATAGGGGTGGCAATAAGATTTATAAGTTGGATATTAAAAAGGCCTATGATACTCTAAACTGGGAGTTTCTGCTTCAGCTTCTCTCTGTCAGGGGTTTCAACCAATCTTTCTGTAACCTTATCCACAGATGGCTGAAGAATAATTCACATTCCATCCTCATCGATGGTTCCGGTGGGGACATTTTAATGCTACCGAGAGGACTAAAGCGAAGGGGATCCACTTTCTCCCACTCTTTTCATTCTTGCCATGGATTATCTCTCTTTAATCTTGAATAAACAGTCGAGCTCCAATCAATCATACGAGTACCACCACAGGTCTAACATATTAATTACTCATCTTATCTATGCGGATGATGTTATGATTTTTCAAATGCATCAAAACCTCGTCATCAAGCTCATCCACGAGTGTCTTTAACACTTCCAAGATACATCTGGATTACATTTCAATCCTTCTAAATGTCAAATTCTTTTTCCAAAGAAGCTTCCTCCTGAAGTTAAGCACTGGGTACTCAACTACACTGGTTTCTCCTCTGCCCACTTGCCTTTGAAATATTTGGGGTTCCAATTATCTGCAAGTAGGACCAAACAAAATCATTTTGATGAAATCCTTAACAAATTAAACAGTTATCTTTCCAATTGGACTCATTTGTACCTCTCTTCTGGAGGGAGACTCACTTTACTCAAGAGCATCCTCACTACCCTCCCCTCCTATGTGATGCGGATGATCGCCATGAAGAAAAGTACCCGAGCTCAATTTGAAAGGCTTTTTAACAGATTTCGTGGTCGGGTCAAAGAAGCGGATCCATTGGGCATCTTGGGCTAAGCTGGCTAAACTCGATTGGGTCGGGGGTTAGGTTTCAAAAGTCTAAATCGGATTTTCCAGATTAATTTCGTAAGCTTTGGATTAGATTCAGATCTCAGAATTCCTTATGGTCTCAATTCCTCAATGGTAAATATTGCAAACATTCACATCCTGCCTTGGTCACCAGTAAAGTGGGGGACTCCAAGCTGTGGAAGGCCATGCTGAAAAATAAACAACAAGCTGAAATAATTTATCTCTGGAATCTTGGAAAGGGTACCATAAATTTTTGGCTTGACCATTGGTGTCCTCTTGATTGGCTTCAACATTGCACTACCCAGCTCAATCTTAATCTGCAGGTTTCTGAGTGCTGGGATGGAGACCAGTGGTCTTTACCTCTTCTCCACACCATTTTACAAGCCCCTTCTGCCAGAAAAGTTGCTTCCATTACATTTAACAGAACTTCTGCTGATTTTATTACTTGGAAGGCTTATACAATTCAAAGTCTTTCTAAGGCTATTTATTCCCAAATTTTCCATTAGGAGACTGTGGATTGGACTAAAATTCTCTGGCATAGACAGCTTTCTCCTTCTATGAATTTTTTCAGCTGGAGGCTATTCAAGAAATTCCTACCTACTGATGATATATTAAAAATGAAAGGACTGAGGGGACCCTCTTGCTGCAACCTTTGCCATCAGGCTGAAGAGTCAATCCCCCACCTCTTCTTTACTTGTCATTTCTCTCAACAGGTCTGGCAGAGGCTTATTGAGAAGTTGAATATAAACACCATGCTTCTTCAATGGTTGGATCTTTCTAGATGCTGGACTGATTGGTATAATTGGGGAGCTGGTGTTGTTCCTTTGTCAACTGCCTGGTTCCTGTGGATGGCAAGAAATAGTGCAATTTTTGATAATCAAATTCCCACAGTGGGGGCAATGACCAGGAATTGCCTATCTTACCTTCGCAAACTGATTCAAACTAGATAGTTCCCTAATATCTGCAACACCCCCTCTCCCCCTCAGATGCAGTCCCTCAAAATTATTCCAGTTTTCTGGCACCCCCCAAATCAGAACTTTATTAAAGTTAACACTGATGGGAGCTATAGAGATGATGCTGCTGGCATGGGAGGCTTATTTAGAAACTCTAAGGGAAAATGCTTACTATATTTCTCCTCCCCTATCATTGCTTTTGACCCCTTGGAATCTGAATTGATTGCAGTCTATTGGGCTATTAAACTTGGCTAGTTCTTTAATTGGAACAAATTGCTTGTTGAATGTGACTCCATGGAGGTGATTGCCTTGATTCAATCTAACTGTTCTACCATTTGGCACCACTCTCAATGGCTGAGGAAGATCCAAACAATCAACAGCCAGCTTGCAGTCTAGTTCCAATTCACTTACATGGAAGGAAACAAACCTGCTAATTGGTTAGCTAAGAGAGGAGCTGATGCAACTGATGTGTCCCTATCTACCTCCCCTCCCCCCCAGCTTAGATTACTGATTCTTGGGGACCTACTGGAGGCCCCCCACCTCAGAATTCAGTCTCACACCTTGCCGTGAACCTAATCCACATCTAACTGCCTTTTCACTTTTGATTTTTTTTTTGATTTTCTGTTTGGTTACCTTTGTTGGGAGTGGGACCTGCTGTTGTTATGTAATGGGTTGAGAGAATTTCTGGCTTACAATTTATTATCTGTTACTTGTTTTGTGAGGTTTTGTGTGCTGCACCCTTTGGGGGGAACTTTTTTGTAATTTTTCCATCATATTAACATGTAAGGGCCTCTGAGCCTTTTTTTTTTAAATATATATATATATATATATATATATATATATATATATATAGTTTTAGAAAGAAGCATTTGATTTTGAAAATAACTTTAAGTTTGAAAATTTTAAGATATGAAATTAAACTGATCTCACATCCCAAATAGTTTATATGAACGAGCGCCGCACCACAAGCCATATGTCTATCCCGAAGAATAAACACACTGCTTGATGATGGGGCTCGATTAAATAAACTAAAAGATTTGTGACATCTGTTTGGTCTGCGAACCAATTTTATAAGCCGACAAGTTCCCCTACTTAAAAAAAAGGAATTAAGTAGGGTTTATATTACCTGGGTTCTTAAAGTTCCCTATAAGGGCAAGCCCTTATAGTTAATTACATCTTAAATGTCCGAAGACGCTTAAGAAAACTCTCGATAATGATCAGTGGTTTTGCTCTTAAGAATTTTAAAGTTTAAAGTTTTCAAAGGATTGGATTTTGGAAATTTCAATAGGGATTAGCTCAAATTTGGAACAGTTTATTTTGAGAATCCAATGGAAAGAAAAGTAGGAGAAGCTGATGATCCAAGAGGAATCTTGGCAACTTCCCAAACTATCCTATTGTTTGGCTTCAATTTAAGAGTTTATATAATGTTTCAATCCTGTCAATTTTATTTAATTAGGACTTATATTTGTATGACATGATCATACAAATAGCCTGGAAGATGTGAGGGTTTATGTTGTACCGAATGACTACCTCGGAGTCCAAAAACTGGTTAGGGCTTAATTTATATAATATGATTATGCAAATTCCTAACAAAAACTTGAGGATTTCTGTTGTACTAGGCAAACTACCTCGAAATCCTATGGCTTGTTTGTTTAATTCTAAGAATGGTTTTGTTGGAGTAGACCCGAGTTTTGCTGACGATGATGGCTGTGCTGCCCACCATGCTCCAAGCTCCTTGTTGTTGCAGAGGTTTAGTTTTAGAAGGTAAAAATCAGAGGATGAGAGAAGTGTTTTGGTTTAGAAGTCTTAAAGTCCAGGTGTTTTTAATATTTTATTAGGGGAATCTTAAAGTTGATTATAACAACACCGGTTAAGATCCAACAGTTCCATCATTCTGACACCGTTATTTTTATCGGATTCACTTAGTCCAGATAAATTTGCTAAACTCAACTGAATGAGTTCCACACTTTCATTTAGACCGTGGGAAATATCGTTAGCAACACGTAGGTTACATCATCCGAAATATTCTCGATCATCCAATGAGATGTTTTAATTTAATTGCAATTGTAGTTTTGTGTTCTGTTTGTGATTAAATTTTGAGTGGTTTTATATTTTGAATGTTGTGGCAGTAAATTTTTTCTTATTGTGACTTTTAATTTAGTTTTAGTTTCAGTTTTGTGGTATCCTAAAAGGTTTTAGTTTTTATGCAACAATCTTGTTTAACATGCAAGAAGAGTAAAGTGCAACTCATATAAAGAAATTGCAATAAAGTAAATTGCAATAAAATAAAAGCGTACCTGGAGAATCTTCTCGTCATTTCCAAGCTGCACTTAAAACACATGTTAAGGTGTTTAAATATTTATAACAAGTACCTAGGTAAAGCTAAGGTAAGGTTTTGGTTGTCTACCAGAGTCCTAATCCTATTGCTAGTCATCTCCTATGACGTCTAGGTTCTTGTATTTTGTTTAAGGATGATTTTCTTCATCAAAGAACAATTAAATTCAATTGTTCTTCTAAAACATCCCATCATACTGAGGAAGTGTTTAAGACGAGTCCTAAACATCTTTTCAATATTTTTGGGATTATTTTTGAGTCCAAATGAACTTTTATTGTAGAGATGAATCAATCATCCAGAAATTTTTAGTTAAGTTTTAACTCTTACTCAATGAACTTAGGACATTTGATTATCCTATAAGTAAAGTGACATTTCACATGATGCTTTACTTAAGAGTTATAATAATGAAAACCTTTAAGGAAAAATTAATTTGTTAAAGAATTTAATGATTTTAAATTAGAATTAATGTTTTGTGTTGATTTAATTTAGTTATAAAATTTTAATAAATTTAAGTTTGGAATAGTGTTCAAGTTGTTTTATTCTTAAGTGCTTTAAACCGTTTGAATTGAAAGAGAAGTTTAAATTATTTCATTTAGACTTTAATGATCTAATTTTAATTTAATTGGAATATTCTAGATTAACTTTTAATGTGTTTGATTTTATTTAATTAAGAATTTATTTTTGTGAAATTGATTTTGATGTTTCAAGTTTGCTTTAAATTTGCTTTCAAGTGATTTTTGAAATTAATTTCTCTTTTTAATGTCTTAAATTTATTTTAATTTAATTATCAAATTATTTAATGTTTTAAGTTTTAATTTAATTAAGGTTCATTTTCCTTTTAATTATTTAATTATTAGTTTCAATTATCACTTTAAATTTAATCAAAAGTTAAATATCGTTAGAGTGATTCATTTAGGGATTTTAGTTTAAGTTATTATAGTCTCTCTAAATTATATTCCCATTTTAATAATCCAGATTTTAACTTACTCTTCCAAAATTTAAATTGTTTAATTAATTAAGGTTTACTTTAAATATTTTCAAGATGATTAATGGGTTTTGATCCATAAAAAGAAGTACCTATTTTAGTGTTCATTTCATGCCCAGTTTATGCATATTTTTAATGATATTACACTATAAAGGAAGGTATATTGCATAATTTTGCATATTTTTAATTTCAAGTATAAAAATATGATTTTAGAGAAAATGAAGCAAAAACTATGCAATTTTGAACCAAAATGAGCAAGAAAAACAAATTCTAACTTAGCACATATTGATATGTCTTTCTATACTTAATATCTTTTATATTTCTCACATGTTTTTGAATGAAATTATACTTTTAATAAATGTTGTTTTTATGTTTATCTTGTAGGTGAAGATATTAGGAATGCAACGCAACTGAAATGGGGCGAAACAGAGTTGAAACGGAGCCAAACGGAGTAAATTGGTGGATCTGCGCACAGGGTGGCGCCTCGGCTCCAAACCCGGCTCCTAGGCGCCAGAGGCGCCAGAATCATCCTGAAACGGTTATTGGACGGGATTTTGACGACTTTGGGAGTTATTTTGACGGTGTTAAGTAGTTTCTAGACCTTCTAGAAGCCTGGAAGTTATTCCTAATATATAGGACATGTGATACAATGAATCTAGACACATTGGAGCAGTTTAAATCACAAGAAGGTGCGACCCAAAGTGAAGGGGTGCGACAATTCACTCACGGAGTCTGGCGCCTAGGCGCCAGAGTTGGTTTCTAGAAGATTCATTGAACATGGACACATTTTGAAGAGGTGCCTTGCGGCAACCCTTGAAGCCTATAAATAGGAGGCCACTCCTTCAGATAAAATCGCACCCTATAGTCTCTTTCTTCCCCCTTAGTCATTTTAGTCATTTAGAGTTATGAAGATGTAGATTTTTACATCTTATGGAGAGATTGGTGAGGGATTTTGAGATATTTATGTAAGGGATGTACGAGCGTCACATGGATCAGTGGGAAACATTGGTGGAGAGAACTTCTTCTTTCTTTTAGAAGCAAAAAAACTAAGTATTGTGTTCTTCATTCTCTTGTAATTGTTGTAAAAACTTTCTAGTGTATTTTCTTTGTTTTAAACCAAGTTTTTACGTCGTGAATTATTCATGTTTCGTAAGTGATTTCGTTTACTCTTTCTTTTAATATGAAGTACTGGCATGCGTAGGAAAATCATTTTTATGATAGAATTATCTATTAGATGCTTCTAGGTGACAGAAAGTTGCATAAATATAAAAGAATACTAATGAAACAAGTTCCTTGTTGACACTTAATTTATTATATAGTTCTATCAATTCTTTTACTTCTTATGCCATTATTTTCATTTACTTTTATTTTGTAATGAAATAGATGCATGTTTAGGAATTAAGATTTTCTTAGATATTCTCTTATTAAATTATGGTGATGATATTCATACCGGATCTTCATTTACTTTACAAATTAATCACTTGTCTGAGACCTAGAAGGAGATGAATTCTTAACTAGTAGATATCACATGAATCCTTGGGTAGTCGAAGGCCTTGTGCGGGTTATTCAAGGTGAAGTGCAAATAAATAGAGAGATATTGTTTATTGGGCGCAGAATTGATTAGTTTTTAGAGTGACAGACTAAATTCTAATAATTTGATCTATATATAGGGAACGGGTCACTGGTAGGGTCGACCATAGCCACCCTTGGACATCTAGTAGTGTGAGCCTATATTAACATATTCTACTAATAAAACATCCTGAACCGATCTATAGATTAGCCAATGTTCTTTATGCCTGGACCAAAGGGTAAAGAATAGGAATGCTTCTATTTGGCACTACTACATTAATTCTAAGCATATCATTCTTACACATTATCTATGTAATTGCAAGAGAAAGGTAATTTTTAATATCTCGAATTTCTCCAAACCAAATTATCCATAAGTTATCTTTTTATTTAAGAATTTAATTTAGGATTAGTTATTAGAAAACCCATTTTAATCGACATTCCAAATTTAGGCCTTATAGAAATAGACTGGAATTAGCCTAAAGGATTTCTTACCTCGCTTCTCTGTGGGATTGATACTGGGGTTATAAAAGAAAACCCTATACTACTTGAAACGATACGTATACTTGCGTAGTACCCCTAGTGTGTAAAATATTTTCTAAAAATTTACAAAATTTTGATTTTATACACTAGCCGCTATTTATACATTGGATCAAGTTTTTGGCCATCTTTTGGAAGCGAATATTACTGCGTTATTGAGGGTCAGGTCAAGTTTTTGGAGCCGTCGTCGGGGAAGCTTCGGTAAGAACTTTATGAGAATTTTAGTTGAAATAATTAGGTTTAGACTTGGAAAATTGTAGTGTCGTAAAAACTGTTTGTGTGAAAAATAAGGTGTTCGGGAAAATTTTTTTGTTGTGTTGAATATATTTTATCTATTATTTGTTTAATTGTTAATGTACTATTTGTTGTGCTCTATATGCGAAACAAAGGATCTGAAGGACTTGTGCCTTATGATCCCGAGTTAGAAAAAATGGAAAAAATTAAAAAAAGATAAGGGACTCAAAAAACTAGAAATGGAAATGGAAAAGCTTCAAGATAATAACTTAGAAAATCATCATACTTCATTGAGGGATTATGAAAATCCTACGACAGATGAAATTCACTCAAGTATACAAAATCCTGTCGTAGAAGCTGATTCGTTTCAAATAAATCCTGAGATTATCCAACTTGTGCAGAACAAGCAGTTTGGGGAACTCATAGAAGTAGAAGAGAGATAGAGGAAGTGGTTAAAAAAGAGAAAGAAGTTGTGAGAGACACAAAGGAAACTAAAAGACCTGAAGAACATGTTTCCAAGGATATAGAAAAATTAATATCTCTAACTAAAATCAATTTAGAAAGACCACCACGTCCATTTCCTCAAAGACTTAAACAGTATGAGTTGGATAAGAAATTTTCAAAGTTCATGAAAGTACTTAAGAAGTTAATGATAAATATTCCTTTCATCGAAGCTTTGGAACAGATGATAAGTTATGCAAAGTTTATGAAGGAGATATTAAACAATAAAAGGAAATTGGGGGATTATGAGACAGTTGCACTAAATGAGGAGTGCAACGCTATACTTCAGAAAAATTTTCCTCAGAATCTTAACGATCCTTGTAGCTTTACAATTCCTTGTGCAATTGGAAAAAGATTATGTGGAAAAGCATTATGTGATTTAGGAGTGAGCATTAATGTGATGCCTCTATCTATATTTAGAAGGATAGGTTTAGTCGATATTTCTCCCACTACTGTAACCCTTATATTAGCTGATCGATCTATCATTTATCCAAAAGGAGTTATAGAAGACGTGATTGTTAAAGTGGATAAGTTTATCTTTCCTCTGGACTTTATTGTATTAGATAAGAAGGAAGATAAAGAAATTCCAATTATTTTAGGGAGATAAATGTGCAAAAAGGAAAGTTGACTATAAATATTAATGACCAGAAAGTAACTTTTGATGTATTAAAGACTATGAAACATCAAGTTGAGAAAATTGATGATTGTTTTTGGATGGATGAAATTGATTATCTAAATAAAAACCATTTCCAAGAAAGTTTTGAGAGTAAGATAACAGATGAGGTGGGAATGGATTTTCATGATGATTCAAAAATGTTATTTAAAGAAGACTGTATGTATGTTCAAGAGAGGTGTGAAATGATGGACGTCACCAAAAATAGTAAACTTTTAATTCCATCTGTTGAAAAATCTCATGAACTTAAGATGGATGTACCCCATATAATTTTAAAGCCTACCTTTTTAGGGAATTCATCTACACAACCAGTCTTTATATCTTTGGATTCGACTCAATCACAAGAAAAATTTGAATTGAATGATGAAAATGATAAAATTATTGAACTAAGACTTGGAAGAGAATTTGAGGATATATTTCAAAAGAACTTTGAGTTGAGAAAAGAGGATAAGGATATTTGAAGACCATTGGATGAAATTCCTAAGGAATTAGAAAAACCTATTTCCTCCACTAAGATAAATCCTCTATCATTTAATATTTATAAAGGGGAAGAATTGGAAGATAAGTTGAAACAAAAGAGTAATATAGAAGAATTTAATCCTGAATCTGAATTATCTAAAGAGAATCCGATCCAAAATTTGGGAGATATTGAAGTATCTTATAAAGATCCATTTCTTATAAATTTCGAGGATGATATTAATATGCAAATTCATCAAATCAATAGAAGAATATTGGATCTAGAAAGAAATATGAGGAACAATTATATAAATCAAACTGAATATGAAGAGCTAAATGAAAAATTAAAATTTTAGGATTTAATATAAATCCCTGGATCTGGAAATGATTGGGTGGTTGACCGAGGATTTCTTAATTGGAATTTTGATCCAGGAGGAAACATTTGTCGGGCCCGCGATGTTAAAACCAAGCGCTTTATGGGAGGCAACCCATAGTTATCAGTATGCTTTGATTTACTGTGCTTGCGAGTCATGATTGTTTATGTGTTGTTTTTTTGTTTTCTTAAGTGTAGAATAGATTAAATTTGTGAGGTTATGCCTTGGTCTTGACTAAATTTGTTGAGGCTGTTGAGTTTGCTTTAGCGCTTTATGGGAGGCAACCCATAGTTATCAGTATGCTTTGATTTAGTGTGCTTGCAAGTCATGATTGTTTATGTGTTGTTTTTTGTTTTCTTAAGTGTAGAATAGATTAAATTTGTGAGGTTATGCCTTGGTCTTGACTAAATTTGTATATGACTTCTGGTTGTAGTAGGCTGACGAGTCTGTTATAACTCAGTTCTCAACTGGAGCTGAGCATTTCCTTAAAGCGTGTAGAGTTTAGACTTGGACCACTCCATGTCAACTCTGTTACTTCCTTTAACTGACTTTGTCATCACTGAGTAAGGTCGCAAACTTATTTAGTAAACAAAATATAGATGAGCTGCACTACTTTTATTAATACACCCACATAATTAGTATAACAGACTCGACAGCCTACTACCACCAGAAGTCATATACAACTTTAGTCAAGACCAAGGCATAACCTCACAAATCTAATATGCACTAAAGCAAACTCAAAACATAAACATAAACAATCATGACTCTCAAGCACACTAAATTAAAGTACACTGATAACTATGGGTTGCCTCCCATATAGCGCTCGGTTTTAAAGTCGCGGGCCCGACAAATGATTCCACCTGGATCAAAATTCCAATTAAGTAATCCTCGGTCAACCGCTCAATCATTTCCAGATCCAGGGATTTCTATAAAATCCTCAAATTTAAATTTTTCATTTAGCTCTTCATATTCAGTTTGATTTATATAATTGTTCCTCATATTTCTTTCTAGATCCAATATTCTTCTATTGATTTGATGAATTTGCATATTAATATCCTTAAAATTTATAAGAAATGGATCTTTATAAGATACTTCAATATCTCCCAAATTTTGGATGGGATTCTTTTTAGATAATTCAGATTCAGGATTAAATTCTTCTATATTACTCTTCTATTTTAAATTATCTTCCAATTCTTCCCCTTTATAATTATTAAATGATGGAGGATCTATCTTAGTTGAGGAATTATGTTTTTCTAATTCCTTAGGAATTTCTTCCAATGGTCTTCCAATATCCTTATCCTTTTTTATCAAATCAAAGTTCTTTTGAAATATATCTTCAAATTCTCTTCCACGTCTTAGTTCAATAATTTTATCATGTTAATCATTCAATTCAGGTTTTTCTTGTGATTGAGTCGAATCCAAAGATATAAAGATTGGTTGTGTAGATGAATTCCCTAAATAGGTAGACTTTAAAATTGTATGGGGTACATCAATCTTAAGTTCATGAGATTTTTCAACCGATGGAATTAAAAATTTACTATTTTTGGTGACGTCCATCATTTCACACCTCTCTTGAACATACATACAATCTTCTTTAAATAACATTTTTGAATCATCATGAAAATCCATTCCGACCTCATCTGTTATTTTACTCTCAAAACTTTCTTGGAAATGATATTTATTTAGATAATCAATTTCATCCATCCAAAAACAATCATCAATTTTCTCAGCTGGATGTTTCATAGTCTTTAATACATCAAAAGTTACTTTCTGGTCATTAATATTCATAGTCAACTTTCCTTTTTGCACATCTATCATAGCTTGTCCAGTAACAAGGAAAGGTCTCCCTAAAATAATTAGAATTTCTTTATCTTCCTCCATATCTAATACAATAAAGTCAACTGAAAAGATAAACTTATCCACTTTAACAAGCACGTCTTCTATAACTCCTTTTGGATAAATGAGAGATCGATCAGCTAACATAAGGGTTACAGTAGTGGGAGAAATATCGACTAAACCTAACCTTCTGAATATAGATATAGGCATCACATTAATGCTTACTCCTAAATCACATAAAGCTTTTCCACATAATCTTTTTCCAATTGCACAAGGAATTGAAAAGCTACAAGGATCGATAAGTTTCCGAGGAAAATTTTTCTGAAGTATAGCGTTGCACTCCTCATTTAGTGCAACTGTCTCATAATCCCTAAATTTCCTTTTCTTTTTTAATATCTCCTTCATAAACTTTGCATAACTTGGCATATGTTCCAAAGCTTCAGTGACAGGAATATTTAGCGTAAACTTCTTAAGTACTTTCATGAACTTTGAAAATTTCTTATCCAACTCATGCTGTCTAAATCTTTGAGGAAATGGAGGTGGTGGTCTTTCCAAACTGATTTTAGTTGGAGAGATTAATTTTTCCAAATCCTTAGAAACATGTTTTTCAGGTCTTTTAGTATTCTTTGTTTCTCTCACATTATCATTCTCTTTTCTAACCACATCCTCTATCTCTCTTCCACTTTTTAAATGGACAACTTCTACTTGTTCATTAGTATTCTCTTTAGGGTTGATCCCAATGTTGCTAGGAAGTGTTCCTTGGGGTCTATTGCTTTGTGAATTAACAATTTGTCCCAATTGATTCTCTATGTTTATAATCACAGCATTTTGACTTTGCAATTGGTTTCCCACTTTCAATACCACTTCTTCCATAGACATCTCCTTATCCTCAAATTGTTGATCATTGTTAGAGTTCGGTGGATATGAAGGTCTATAGTTTGTGTTCCCCTGATTATTCCAACTTCCATTAGGATTTGCATGATTATTTTCCCATTTTTGGTTTCCACCATCAGTAATATGATTCCAGTTAAATTTAGGATGATTCTCCCAACCTGGATTGTAAAAGTTAGAATATGGATTGTTTGTGGTATTTAAAGTGTCATATGATAAGTTAGAATCAATCATATTCCTTAATGAACTTTCCTCACTTACAGAAGTAAATTGAAGCTGGTTCATTCCAGATTAGTCCAACTTCCTTAATATTGTGGCAACCTGAGATGCAAGAATTGTAATCACATCTGTATCGTGAACACTAGCTACATTTTTATGATATACCCTTGTAGAGGGCCATTGAAATTCATTTGTAGCCATTTTTTCAATTAATACATATTCTTCATCAAGTGGTTTTGACATTAATGATCCACCAGCAGCAGCATCAATTATAAATCTAAGGGATCCTACTAACCCATTATAAAAAGTTTGAATAATTAACCAATCGGGCAGAACATGATGTGGACACTTTCTTAGGAGTTCCTTAAATCTTTCCCAAGCTTCGTATGTTGATTCTCCTTCATATTGACAAAATGAGATAATATCATTTCTAAGTTTAATAGTCCTTGAAGGTGGAAAATACTTAGCTAGGAATTTCTGAGTTAACTACTCCAAATTTTTAATAAAGCCATGTGCTAATGAGTATAACCATATTTCAGCCTTTTCCCTTAATGAGAAAGGAAAAAAGCCTTAGTCTAACAACATCATTTGACATACCGTTATAACGAAATGTAGCACAAAGTTCTAGAAAACTAGATAATTGTTAATAGGGATCCTCCAAAGGAGTTCCCCCAAACTGGTTATTCTGCACAAGTTGGATAATCTCAGGATTTATTTCAAATGAGTCAGCTTCTACTACAGGGCTTTGTATACTTGAGTGAATTTCATCTGTCGTAGGATTTACATAATCCCTCAAAGAAGTATGATGATTTTCCAAGTTATTATCTTGAAAGTTTTCCATTTCCATTTCTAGTTTTTTATGTCCTTTCTGTTTTTTAAATTTTTTCCATTTTTCTAACTCAGGATCATAAGGCACAAGTCCTTCAGATCCTTTGTTTCGCTTACAGAGCACAAAAAACAGTACATTAACAATTAAACAAATAATAGATAAAACATATTCAACACAACAAAATATTTTCACGAACACCTTATTTTTCACACAAACAGTTTTTATGACACTACAATTTTCCAAGTCTAAACCTAATTATTTCAACTAAAATTCTCCTAAAGTTTTTACCGAAGCTTCCCCAGCAACGGTGCCAAAAACTTGACCCGACCAGCAATAACGCAGTAATATTCGTTTCCAAAAGATGGCCCAAAACTTCACCCAATTTATAAATAGCAGCTAGTGTATAAAATCAAAATGTTGTAAAAATTTAGAAAATATTTTACACACTAGGGGTACTACGCAAGCATACATATCATTTTAAGTAATATAGGGTTTTCTTTTATAACCCCAGTATCGATCCAACAAAGAAGCGAGTTAAGCAATCCTTTAGGCTAATTCTAGTCTATTTCTATAAGGCCTAAATTTGGAATTTTAATTAAAAATGTTTCATTTTTTAATAACTAATCCTAAATAAAGTTCTTAAATAAAAAGGTAACTTATGGATAAATTGGTTTGGAAAATTTTGAGATGTTAAAGACTACCTTTCTCTTGCAATTACATAGATAATGTGTAGGAAAGCAATGCTTAGAATTTAATGTAGTGCCAAATAGAAGCATTTCTATTCTTTACCCTTTGATTCAGGAATAAAGAACATTGGCTAATCTATAGATCGGTTCAGGATGTTTTATTAGTAGAATGAGTTAATCTAGGTCACACTTTTAGATGTTCAAGGGTGGCTTGGTCGGCCCTACCAGTGTCCCGTTCCCTTTCTATAGATCAAATTATTAGAATTTAGTCTGTCACTCTAAAAACTAATCAATTCTGGGCCCAATAAACAATATCTCCCTATTTATTTGCGCTTCACCTTGAATAACCCGCACAAGGCCTTCGACTACCCAAGGATTCATGTGATATTTACTAGTTAAGAATTCATCTCCTTCTAGGTCTCAGAATTCTTCAACAGAAAATTTATTCTTACTGAACCGGTTCGAATGTTATAATTTCATGTTTCAGGTTTTTCCTAAAAAGAAAAAAAGTATTACTTAACACTAAAAATGTTATAATATTTTTACATCTTTTTAAATTGATCTCATATTCAAAATATCTCTCAGGCGACGCCAAAATCCCCCAAACTTAAACGTTACTTGTCCTCAATTAACACTATAATCATTAAAAACAACATAAGAAAATCATGTGTATGAGTTTCTTTAGGAGTTTCTAAAATTTTGTTCTAGAAATGTAGTAGCCAAATTTAGAAAAAATTTTAGTAAATGAGACCACTTTAAAGTTTAGAAATCTCTTAGATGAAAAAGTATGAAAATATGTGTTGCTATCTAATTCAGAAATACTTGTAGATTTTTCAAAATATAGGGGTTAGAAATTTTATTTTCTTTACTTAAAAACCTTTATTAAAAATAATTATACTAACTATATTATATTTTAAAGCTTAAGATTTTCTCAAATCTTATACTTTAAAAAGCTCAGGTGTGGAACCAATTTTTGATTAGGCCTTTTAATCCTCAAGCTTCTCCTTCCTTTTTCACATAATATACTCTTTTTTTCTTTTATTTTTCTTTTTCTTTTTCTTTTCCTTTTCTTTCTTTCTTTTTTTTTCTTTTTTAGGCAATGATTACTATATCTGGATAGGCCTTTAATAATTTTGAATTCCACCCTTCCTTTCCTAAAGCATAAGGTAGATATATATCTTTTACTTAGAAATATAATAACAGTTTTGAGAATTATTTTTCAATAAAAGAAATTTAAATATTGAAAACAAAAGTCTAGTCCTTCTATTTTTCTAAACATACAACTTTTCTTACTAAAGATGGTTACACAATATTTATCATTTCTTCACTAAGAAAAATTAACTTTAAATTTTTCATCACTACTATAAATTTTAACTAAATTCTCTTACTTATTTCTATATTCAAAATTTTATTTCCCTAATATAACTTCATACACATAATTATTTTTCAATCAAAAATCAAATTTATTTATAGCATTTTTGAGGACAAATAAAATTTAAGTTTTTCAAAATTCATTTTTCATCCCCTCCAAACTTGAATTTTAAAATATTTTGCAATTAATTTCATAAAATGTAGGAGGAAAAAAAATAAAAGTTAAATCTACTAACTACTACAATATCCTATCAAATTTAAACACATGCATAATCAAGATAGAATGACTGCATGGTAAAGTAAATCTAGCCTAACACATGCGTACAATAATATTAAACTAAAAAGGAAGTATATTAACTTTAAAATATATTTTTCTTCCTACCCCCAAACTTGAATTTAAACATGTATATCATTGAGCACAGAAAATATAAGCATGAAGAAAAATAGTTCAGAAAGTCTATCTACCACAATTGTCTATCAATAACATCTACATGTATTCATCAGGATAGAATAATTTGCAATAGAAAGGATATATAAACTAACATGCTAGAATAAAATTAAATTAAAGAAAGGTTAAATAATCATGACAAACATTGGCATGGGAAAATATATTTAAGTGTTCTTCAAATCTCTAAATTTTTGTAACACAAACACAAATACAAACACACAAACTAAAATATCTAGACTCGCAGATTCATACACAAATATCAATTGAGGTTAATTTGATCTCCTTTTCTACTCACATTTTCCCTCCTTACTTTCAATTTCTAATGGAAGAAACTACACTAGTAACGTGGGCGTATTAATAAAAGTAGTGCAGTTCATCTATATTGTGTTTACTAAATAAGTTCGCGACCTTACTCAGTGAAAACAAAGTCAGTTAAAGGAAGTAACAGAGTTGACATGGAGTGGTCTAAGTCTAAACTCTACACGCTTTAAGGTAATGTTCAGCTCCAGTTGAGAACTGAGTTATAACAGACTCGTCAGCCTACTACCACCAGAAGTCATATACAAAGTTAGTCAAGACCAAGGCATAACCTCACAAATCTAATCCACACTAAAGCAAACTCAAAACATAAACATAAACAATCATGACTCTCAAGCACACTAAATCAAAGTACACTGATACCTATGGGTTGCCTCCCATATAGTGCTCGGTTTTAACGTCGCGGGCCCGACAAATGATTCCACCTTGATCAAAATTCCAATTAAGTAATCATCGGTCAACCGCCTAATCATTTCCAGATCCAGGGATTTCTATAAAATCCTCAAATTTTAATTTTTCATTTAGCTCTTCATATTCAGTTTGATTTATATAATTGTTCCTCATATTTCTTTCTAGATCCAATATTCTTCTATTGATTTGATGAATTTGCATATTAATATCATCCTCGAAATTTATAAGAAATGGATCTTTATAAGATACTTCAATTTCTCCCAAATTTTGGATCGGATTCTCTTTAGATAATTCAGATTCAGGATTAAATTCTTCTATATTACTCTTCTATTTCAACTTATCTTCCAATTCTTCCCCTATATAATTATTAAATGATAGAGGATTTATCTTAGTTGAGGAAATAGGTTTTTCTAATTCCTTAGGAATTTCTTTCAATGGTCTTCCAATATCCTTATCCTCTTTTCTCAACACAAAGTTCTTTTGAAATATATCCTCACCAAGTCTTAGTTCAATAATTTTATCATGTACATCATTCAATTCAGTTTTTTCTTGTGATTGAGTCGAATCCAATGATATAAAGACTGGTTGTGTAGATGAATTCCCTAAATAGGTAGGCTTTAAAATTGTATGGTGTACATCCATCTTAAGTTCGTGAGATTTTTCAACAGATGGAATTAAAACTTTACAATTTTCGGTGACGTCCATCATTTCACACCTCTCTTGAACATACATACAGTCTTCTTTAAATAATATTTTTGAATCATCATGAAAATCCATTCCGACCTCATATGTTATCTTACTCTCAAAACTTTCTTGGAAATGGTTTTTATTTAGATAATCAACTTCATCCATCCAAAAACAATCATCAATCTTCTCAGCTGGATGTTTCATAGTCTTTAATACATCAAAAGTTACTTTCTTGTCATTAATATTCATAGTCAACTTTCCTTTTTGCACATCTATTATAGCTTGTCCAGTAACAAGGAAAGGTCTCCCTAAAATAATTGGAATTTATTTATCTTCCTCCATATCTAATATAATAAAGTCCACGGGAAAGATAAACTTATCCACTTTAACAAGAACGTCTTCTATAACTCCTTTTGGATAAATGATAGATCGATCAACTAACATAAGGTTATAGTAGTGGGAGAAATATCTACTAAACCTAACCTTCTGAATAAAGATAGAGGCATCACATTAATGCTTACTCCTAAATCACATAAAGCTTTTCCACATAATCTTTTTCCAATTTCACAAGGAATTGTAAAGCTACAAGGATCGTTAAATTTCCGAGGAAGATTTTTTTGAAGTATAGCGTTGGACTCCTCATTTAGTGCAACTGTCTCATAATCCCCAAATTTCCTTTTATTGTTTAATATCTCCTTCATAAACTTTGCATAACTTGGCATCTGTTCCAAAGCTTCAGTGAAAGGAATATTTATCGTTAACTTCTTAAGCACTTTCATGAATTTTGAAAATTTCTTATCCTACTGTTTAAGTCTTTGAGGAAATGGAGGTGGTGGTCTTTCTAAATTGATTTTAGTTGGAGATATTAATTTTTCTAGATCCTTAAAAACATGTTCTTCAGAACTTTTAGTTTCCTTTGTGTCTCTCACAACTTCTTTCTTTTTTTAAACCACTTCCTCTATCTCTCTTCCACTTTTTAAATGGACAACTTCTACTTGTTTATTAATGTTCTCTTTAGGGTTGATCTCAATGTTGCTAGGAAGTGTTCCTTGGGGTCTATTGCTTTATGAATTCACAATTTGTTCCAATTGATTCTCTATGTTTATAATCGCAGCATTTTGACTTTGCAACTGGTTTCCCACTTTCAATACCACTTCTTCCATAGACATCTCCTTATCCTCAAATTGTTGATCATTGTTAGAGTTCGGTGGATATGAAGGTTTATAGTTTGTATTCCTCTGATTATTCCAACTTACATTAGGATTTGCATGATTAGTTTCCCATTTTTGGTTTCTACCATCAGTAGTATGATTCCAGTTAAATTTAGGATGATTCTCCCAACCTGGGTTGTAAAATTTAGAATATAGGTTGTTTGTGGTATTTAAAGTTTCATATGATAAGTTAGATTCAATCATATTCCCTAATGAACTTTCCTCAATTCTTGGAGTAAATTGAGGCTGGTTCATTCCAAATTGGTCCGACTTCATTGATATTTCAGCAACCTGAGATGCAAGAATTGCAATCGCATCTATATCATGAACACTGACTACCTTTTTAGGATTTACCCTTGCAGAGGGCCATTCAAATTCATTTGTAGCCATTTCTTCAATTAACGCATACGCTTCATCAAATGATTTTGACATTAACGATCCACCAGCGGTAGCGTCAATTATAAATTTAAGGGATCCTACCAACCCATTGTAAAACGTTTCAATGATTAACCAATTAGACAGAGCATGGTGTGCACACTTTCTTAGGAGTTCCTTAAATCTTTCCCAGGCTTTGTATATTGATTCCCCTCCATATTGACAAAATGAGATAATATCGTTTCTAAGTTTAGCTGTCCTTGAAGGTGGAAAATACTTAGCTAGGAATTTATGAGTTAACTCTTCCCAATTTTTGATAGAACCAGGTGTTAATGAGTATAACCACATTTTAGCCTTATCTCTTAGTGAGAAAGGAAAAAGCCTTAGTCTAACAGCATCGTCTGACATGCTGTTATAACTAAATGTAGCACAAAGTTCTAGAAAACATGATAAGTGTAAATAGGGATCCTCCAAAGGAGTTCCTCAAACCGTTGTTCGCAAAGTTGGATAATCTCGGATTTATTTCAAACGAGTCAGCTTCTACGACAGAGTTTTGTATACTTGAGTGAATTTCATTTGTCGTAGGATTTTCATAATCCATCAATGAAGTATGATGATTTTCTAAGTTATTATCTTGAAAGTTTTCCATTTTCATTTCTAGTTTTTTGAGTCCCTTCTGTTTTTTAATTTTTTCCATTTTTCTAACTCGGGATCATAAGGCACAAGTCCTTCAGATCCTTTGTTTCGCATACAGAGCACAACAAACAGTACATTAACAATTAAACAAATAATAGATAAAATATATTCAACACAACAAAACATTTTCACAAACACCTTATTTTTCACACAAACAGTTTTTACGACACTGTAATTTTCTAAGTCAAAACCTAATTATTTCAACAAAAATTCTCCTAAAGTTCTTACCGAAGCTTCCCCGGCAACGATGCCAAAAACTTGACCCGACCCGCAATAATGCAGTAATATTCGCTTCCAAAAGATGGCCAAAAACTTGACCCAATTTATAAATAGCGGCTAGTGTATAAAATCAAAATGTTGTAAAATTTTAGAAAATATTTTACACACTAGGGGTACTACGCAAGTATACGTATCATTTCAAGTAATATAGGGTTTTCTTTTATAACCCCAGTATCGATCCCACAGAGAGGCGAGGTAAGAAATCCTTTAAGTTAATTCCGATCTATTTCTATAAGGCCTAAATCTGGAATGTCGATTAAAATGAGTTTTTTAATAACTAGTCCTAAATTAAATTCTTAAATAAAAAGATAACTTATGGATAAATTGGTTTTGAGAAATTTGAGATATTAAAAATTACCTTTCTCTTGCAATTACATAGATAATGTATAAGAAAGATATGCTTAGAATTAATGTAGTAGTGCCAAATAGAAGCATTCCTATTCTTTACCCTTTGGTCCGGACATAAAGAACATTGGCTAATTTATAGATCTGTTCAGAATGTTTTATTAGTAGAATGAGTTAATCTAGGCTGACACTACTAGATGTCCAAGGGTGGCTATGGTCGGCCCTACCAGTGACCCGTTCCCTTTCTATAGATCAAATTATTAGATTTTAGTCTGTCACTCTAAAAACTAATCAATTCTGCGCCCAATAAACAATATCTCCCTATTTATTTGCACTTCACCTTGAATAACCTGCACAAGGCCTTCGACTATCCAAGGATTCATGTGATATCTACTAGTTAAGAATTCATCTCCTTCTAGGTCTCAGAATTCTTCAACAGGTTTTAACAATACAAGTGATCAAATTGTAAAGTAAATGAAGATCCGGTATGAATATCATCACCATAATTTAATATGAGAATATCTAAGCAAATCTTAAAAGAAAGAGTAAAGGAAATCACTTACGAAACATGGATAATTCACGACAGAAAACTTGGTTTAAAACAAATAAAATCTACTAGAAAGTGTTTACAACAATTACAAGAGAATGAAAAACACAATACTTAGCTTTTTTCCTTCTGAAAGAAAGAAGAAGATCTTTCCACCAAAGTTTCCCACTGATCCATGCGACGCTCGTACATCCCTTACATAAATATCTCAAAATCCCTCACCAATCTCTCCATAAGATGTAAAAATCTACATCTTCATAACTCTAAATGACTAAAATGACTAAGGGGGAAGAAAGAGACTATAGGGTGCGATTTTTTCTAAAGGAGTGGCCTCCTATTTATAAGCTTCAAGGATTGCCTCAAGGCACCTCTTCAAAATGTCTCCATGTTCAATGAATCATCTAGGAACCAACTCTGGCGCCTAGGCGCCGGACTCCGTGCCCTAACAGTCGCACCCGTTCACTTTGGGTCGCACCTCTTTGTGATTTAAATCGCTCCAATGTGTTTAGATTCATTGTATCGCATATCCTATATAATAGGAATAACTTCCAGGCTTCTAGAAGGTCTAGAAACTACTTCACCGTCAAAATAACTCCCAAAGTCATCAAAATACCATCCTATAACTGTTTCTGGATGATTCTAGTGCCTAAGCCTTGATTCTGGCGCATAGGAGCCGTTTTCTCGTCGTCTCTGGCGCCTGGGGGCCGGGTTTGGCGCCTAGGCACCACCCTGTGCGCAGCTCCACCATTTTGCTCCTTTTAGCTCCGTTTCGCCCCATTTCAGTTGCGTTGCATTCTTAACATCTTCACCTACAAGATAGACATAAAAACAACATTTCTCAAAAGTTTAATTTCATTCAAAAACATGTGAGAAATATAAAATATATTAAACATAGAAAGACATATCAATATGTGCTAAGTTAGAATTTGTTTTTCTTGCTCATTTTGGCTCAAAATTGCATAGTTTTTGCTTCATTTTCTCTAAAATCATATTTTTATACTTGAAAATAAAAATATACAAAATTATGCAATATACCTTCCTTTATAGTGTAATATCATTAAAAATATGCATAAAGCGGGCATGAAATGAACACTAAAAATAGGTACTTTTTTTCTTTTTAAATTTGTTTTTCCTTTTTTAATATATTTTTCGTAAGTATTACTAAAAAGATGGCAAGTATACTTTAATAAATTTTTCATAAGATGTAAAAATCTCAAAAATATATGTATACTTGTGTAGTACCCAAAAAGTATATAAAATATTTTCCTTTAAAATTATATTTTGCTATATAAACATATATTTAAAAAGTATTAATCACTGACTGACTAGCATTCAGTAGCAATCAAGTTTTATCTAATGCTATTGCCGTAAATTAAAATTTGGTACACATCTATATAGAAAGTTATTCAGAGTCAAGTGTTTCGCGCCTTTGCCAGAAATCAAATTTTCTAGCAGTGGTAACAAATTCTTGTATTTGGCAATAACGCAATAATATTTGCTTCCAAAAGATGGCCAAAAACATGACCCAATTTATAAATAGCGGCTAGTGTATAAAATCAAAATGTTGTAAAATTTTAGAAAGTATTTTACACACTAGGGGTACTACGCAAGTATATGTATCGTTTTAAGTAATATAGGGTTTTCTTTTATAACCCCAGTATCGATCCCACGGAGAAGCGAGTTAAGCAATCCTTTAGGCTAATTCTAGTCTATTTCTATAAGGCCTAAATTTGGAATTTTAATTAAAAATGTTTCTTTTTTTAATAACTAATCCTAAATAAAGTTCTTAAATAAAAAGTTAACTTATGGATAAATTGGTTTGGAGAATTTTGAGATGTTAAAGACTACCTTTATCTTGCAATTACATAGATGATGTGTAGGAAAGCAATGCTTAGAATTTAATGTAGTGCCAAAAAGAAGCATTCCTATTCTTTACCCTTTGGTCCAGGCATAAAGAACATTGGCTAATCTATAGATTGGTTCAGGATGTTTTATTAGTAGAATGGGTTAATGTCGGCTCACACTTCTAGATGTCCAAGGGTGGCTATAGTCGGCCCTACCAGTGACCTGTTCCCTTTCTATAGATCAAATTATTAGAATTCAGTCTGTCACTCTAAGAAATAATCAATTCTACGCCCAATAAACAATATCTCCCTATTTATTTGCACTTCACCTTGAATAACCCGCACAAGGTCTTCGACTACCCAAGGATTCATGTGATATCTACTAGTTAAGAATTCATCTCCTTCTAGGTCTCAGAATTCTTCAACGGGTTTTAACAATACAAGTGATCAATTTGTAAAGTAAATGAAGATCTAGTATGAATATCATCACCATAATTTAATAAGAGAATATCTAAGCAAATCTTAATTCCTAAACATGCATCTATTTCATTACAAAATAAAATTAAATGAAAATAATGGAATAAGAAGTAAAAGAATTGATAGAACTATATAATAAATTAAGTGTCAACAAGGAACTTATTTCATTAGTATTCTATTATATTTATGCAACTATCTGTCACCTAGAAGCATCTAATAGATAATTCTATCATAAAATTGATTTTCCTACGCATGCCACTACTTCATATTAAAAGAAAGAGTAAAGAAAATCACTTACGAAACATGGATAATTCACGACAGAAATCTTGGTTTAAAAAAAGAAAATCCACTAGAAAGTGTTTACAACAATTACAAGAGAATGAAGAACACAATACTTAGCTTTTTTCTTCTGAAAGGAAGAAGAAGATCTCTCCACCAAAGTTTCCCACTGATCCATGTGACCCTCGTACATCCCTTACATAAATATCTCAAAATCCCTCACCAATCTCTCCATAAGATGTAAAAATCTACTATATAAAAAGTATATAAAATATACGTATACTTTAATTATCTAGGTTTCTACCCCTTAATTCTCTAGGTTTCAATCTTCTAATGAAAAATTTAAAATCAGATATTTTACCCTCCCCATTGGTTAAACCTAAATGTTAATTAGGATTAAAATCTTTTAATTACCTTTATGCCCCTTTGTTGACCTCATTTTTAATGAGGTCTTCTCTTCTTCTTTTTAGTACTTAGGATCTAGCCTTAGGCTTTTCCTTTGACTATCTTAGAGGACTAGAATTGGGATCCACCATCTAGAATTTCAAACCACTTCTTAACTCCCTGTAAACTCCACAAACTTGACTGTAGACCCCTAATCACCTGAGGGTTGAAATCAAATGTGGAAGTTTAAAGGATGAGTTCCTATGGGACTCTTTGGCCTTAGGACCGCCACAGGTGGCTCGAGTGCAGTGAAGGGGCTGACTTACACACACACTACACTTATACACTACACTTTCACACACCTCCTAAAACCACACCCATACCTAACTCGACCTCCCGACTCATGTAGGTGATTCGCGTGGATGGTCCTTAACCCCTAAGCCCTTGGCTAAGAGGTTAGGAACAACATAGTGAATGCCTCAAATGAGTCCCTTCATGGCTCATGTGGGCTTGATGTGGCTTCATGGCTAAACCAAAATGATTTCATTCCACTCAAATTTACCCAATCTTCAATTTTCCAAATTTTCGATTTTTGACCCCCGGGACCCTACACCCTTTAACTTACCCAAAGCCGCTTGAAATTACCCAATTTTTTCAAAATTTCCAAATCACCCAAAATTCCCCAAAATCAATCCCAAACATTTCCACATCACTCAAATTGATCATCCATACCCAAAAATACCAAAAGTTCCAAAAATACCTCCCAATACCCTCCAAATACCCAAAATACCTCTCTTGACCCAAAAAATTCAAAAATTCAGAAAATTCCCAGAAAATTCCATAAAATCCCAAATATTCCCAATTTCATTTTGTTCAACTACACCATAGGCCAATTTTTTCAATTTACCCTACTTTTGTCAAAACCCCCAATTTGACCCATTTTAACCCTAAGTGAACCCGATGTCGAACCAAACCTACCCAATTGACCCAAATTCTGGTCCAATTCAATTCTAAACTTCAATTAAACATTCCCAACACCAATCTAGACCAAATCCAAGTCCAATTTGATTGACATTTGGATCCAATTTCACTTTTGGCCTTAAAGCCCAATTTGGACCCATGACCCAAACCTAACCCAAACTCACCCAATTCAACTCCAATTAACCCCAAATCTTTTCTAAATCCTCCTTAGCATCCCCACAAGAAAAACACTAACATGATTTGCCCAAAATTTAGACCCAAACCCCACTCGAATTCAACCCAAAGCTAAAAGGCCCAATTTTGACCTAAACCCAAACCTAACCCAAATGAGCCCAAACCCCAAAATCAAAGCCCAACCAAAGTCAAAACCTCTTTGAAACACTCCCATAAACATTTCGCAACATTAATTTTACATCAATTTCAACCCTAGCCCAACATTGGCCCAACTTGGCCCACTTTGACCTATATTGGCCCATTCACCAAAAGAGCCCAAATTCAACCCAATTTAAACCCAAATCACCCCCAATTTGCATCAAGTCACTCATGACACATCCATGAGCTAAACCCAACAATTATTTGGCCCAACCTCTTTACAAAATTCCCATCCATAAACTCATTTTTAAACTTAAAGGCCCATTCCTTAAACCATTTTAAAAGCCCACTTCCACCGAATCCAAAAGCCCAAAAATTCATCCAAAGCCCACATGATATTTCTCTACATCATCCATTCAATTAAAATCATCCCTAAGTCATAAACCAATGATCAAATAATTCTAAATGAAGCTTCATCCAAATTTTCACCAAAATATCCAAAATTCTTAAAACCTCTTTGAAACACTCCCATAAATATTTTTCAACATTAATTTTACATCAATTTCAACCCTAGCCCAACATTGGTCCAACTTGGCCCACTTTGACCTATATTGGCCCATTCACCAAAAGAGCCCAAATTCAACCCAAATCACCCCCAATTTGCTTCAAGTCACTCATGACACATCCATGAGCTAAACCCAACAATTATTTGGCCCAACCTCTTTACAAAACTCCCATCCATAAATTCATTTTTTAAACTTAAAGGCCCATTCCTTAAACCATTTTAAAATCCCATCTTTTACCACATCCAAAGGCCCAAAATTGGTCTCAAAGCCCATATGACATTTCCCCTCATCATACTTTCAATTAAACTCAATACCTAAGTCCTAAATTCATCATCAAATCATTCCAAATCAAGTTTCATACAAATTTCCATCAAATTACCAAAAATTCCTAAAATTCATTTTCATGAAATTGACCAAGCATTCCCCAAGCCAAAGACAAGCCATGCAAGCCATGGACAAGCCACATGAAGCCATGGAGGGTTTGACATGTGATCAAGCCATTAATGGAAAAAAGGAGGACCCCCTTTCCTAATCCTTCTTAAGCCTTTTTTTACCTTAAGCATGTCAAACTCTAAACCATGCTTTGCCACCTAATCTTTGATGGACACTCCACCACACATGGGCGATTGACCCACTTGACCTCCTCATCCCAAAACCAGGTCTTGGGGAGGAGCACCCAACCCATTTGCATGGGTTGACCAAAATAAGCTAAAATGGCCCTTTCCCCTTTCTACTTTGATTCAACCACTTTACACATGTCAAACCTCGATTGAATGCACCAAACCCCAGCCACGACCCACTGAACAAGATGGTGACCAATGCACGGCCGGCCGGCCACCGTGTCGCCGGGAAATACCATGGCCGAGAGCTCGCATGTGAGCCGACTTTGGGATTCTACCTTGCTTGAGCTGCCCCATGCCCGATGGCCACCATGGCTGATTCCGCCCTTGACCTAAGCGGTGATCCCAAGCCCTAACTCTTCACGGGAGGCCCTCCACCCTCTCCTATTTAAACACCACCCCTCTCGGCCATGAGAGGTGCTTGAAACAAACCTTAAGGAAACTCTGCAAAATTGTTCCGGACTACTCCCCTTACATAGAGCATTTGATCCCCACTGAAATCCCCTGCCATTTCCTCTCTGTGAGCTCAATTTCGGAGTTGAAATCCAAGCCCAAAACCGGGACACTTCTCCACGGTGAGCCAATCCCCAAATTGATTGGTCCTACACCTTCACCGGACAAGAGAAGGTGTCCGCCAGCAAAGCCCCATCTCCGGGCCACCCGGTTGCTCCGGCCTCCAAGCTTTGTGATCGGGCGTGATCGAAATCCTACCTAGGCAATTCACCGGACCGGGAGACTTCATGCGGAGGCTTGCGGGATCCGATCGAAGGTGAAACAACCCTCGGATCGAAGCCGCACTTCTGCGAGCAAAGGTATGGCCTCACTCTTCTTCCCGAGCTTCTGAACATTCTCCATTTTTATTGAGTAAATTTCATCCCACATAAACAGTATGGATGTGTTCGTCTTCTCAAGACGAATCCATAGAGCATAAGAACACGAAAATCCATCGAGTATCGAGTGAGATATTAGGGATTTAGTGTGGACGGCTCTCGGGTGAGGACGCTCGGGGACGATGAACGGATGTCGTCCATTTAATACACGCGCGGACGGACGGCTCGGATGGCGTCGGACCGGGAGATGGTACGTGAACCGCGGGACCCGGAGCGGCGAGTCGGATGGCGGCGTCGAATGGGGGCGCGACACGCGGCGTTTCGGAGGCTGCCGAGGTTGACGCGACGCCGCGTGGATAAATAGAAAATTAGGGTATTTTTCTATTTATTTAATTCCCTAAACTTCGAAAATTCATAACTTTGTGTAGGAAAATCATAAAAATAAAATAAAAATACCCTCTTACTCGGTGAACGAGAGGAGAATAATGTGGAAAAGAAATCATTTAATTTCATCGAGTATTTTATTTTTAATAATTTATTTACTTGTCTGCACTATTTTAATTCTCCATGCATGTAGGAAATTCACCATGGCATGAGACCATAGGGCTTTTGAAGCCTACTGAATTTGGGAACATTCACTGAATTTTCCAAAGTCGAGAGGCCATCCTATGAGAAGTTATTGATTTTTCAAACTCATATTCTTGTTTTGAGTATTTTAATTCTAATAATTAGTATGTTGTGAAATAAATTCTAGGAAAATTTGGTGATGTCCCTTATGACTAGAGGACCACTAGGAAAAATAGGTTTTGAGTTAGTTCATTTAAAATAACCCTAATTGGCTTAAACACCCAAAATAGATCCCTAATTAATTAGAGTTAACCATACTTCAAATTGACTTGAAATCAATTCTCCACTGACCTTTAGGATCAGAGGAACCCACCATAAAAATTTGAAGTCAATTGGACTTGGTTAGCCCTACTAAATGGGTTGATTAAGCCATTTAGTCAATTTGAACTTTAAAAATTCATAACTTTCAAAATACCTTTAAAAAATTCACCAAATTGGTTTGGAGCCTCTCTGATATTAGGGGAATTTAAGAAAATTAAAATTTCAATTTTCTAAAAAAGTTGATTTTTAATATTATTTTAATATTTTTAATAATTAAAAAATAATAAAAATCACAAAAATAATAAAATTCACCAAAATGTCACATTTTGAATTTTAATCACTTAGGAACAAACCCCATATTTTTCTTAGGTCTATTTAGTGAGATATTAAATTTTAAAGCTCTAGGGTAATTTTAAAATTAAAAAAATGTATTTTCTAGCATTTTCACTAAAATAATTATAATAAATCATAAAAAAATCAGAAAATTACAAAAATTAATTCTCTGATTTCCTTGATATCAGAGAGATTTTTGAAAAATATAAAGTTCATTTTTCAACCTTTATTTTATTTTTAAATTAATTAACACTCCAAAACTTAAAATAATTATAATAAAAATAATATAATTCAAAAAATCACCAAAATTGGTCCAAGTGGTCCTCTGGTCATTAGGAATGTCCCCTAATTTTCTTAAGGACATAAACTTTCCCTTGGTCATGTTATTAAACTTTCCTTGGAAATTTCTATTTTCTACCAAAAATAATTATATAAATAAATTAAATACAGAAAAATCACATTTTCTCCTCTCATGTCTTTATTGACATATGAGTGAAGTCACATAAAAATTTCAAGTTCATTTGAGCTCAATTTAGTGAGTTATGAAATTATTAAGCTTAAAGGGCAAAGTGGTAATTAAAATTTTAACCCTTAATTAAAACTTTAGGTTTAATAAAATTAACAAGTAAAATATTTGATCTTAATCTGATTTGGATGATTGAAATTTAAATAATTAAAGGGTAGAAACCCATTAAACAATTTAAAATAATTAAACCTTAATTAAATAATTGATTAAATTTGGGAAGAATAATAAAATTTGAATTATTAAAATAGGGATATTGTTGGGAAGAGATTTATTCTTTAATTTAAAAATCCCTAAATTAATCATCTCATTAATATTCAATTCTTAATTAAAATGATAACTCAAATTTAAAATATTAAAAGACTTAATCATTAAACTAAAGTTAAATTATTAAACTCTTTTAAAATTTCAATTAAAGTTAAAAATAAAGTTAAATTAAAAATTAAATTAAATTAAGTAAATTAAATTGAATTAAATTAAATTAAATTAAATTAAATTAAATTAAAATTAAAAGTAAAATTAAATTAAAGATTAAATTAAATTAAATTAAATAAACAAATTAAATTAAATTAAATGAATAAATTAAATTAAATTAAATTAAATAAATAAAATCAAATTTAAATTAAATTAAAGTAAAACAAATTAAATAAAATAAAATAAAATAAAATAAAATTAAATAAAATTAAATTAAATTAAAATTAAATCAAATTAAATTAAATTAAAGGAAATTAAATAAAATCAAATTAAATTAATTTAATATCAAATCAAACTAAATTGAATTAAATTGAATTAAATTAAATTAAAATTAAATTAAATTAAATTAAATTTAAAATTAAATTGAATTAAATAACATCACACTAAAACAGAAGGAAATTAAATATAAAGCGAAATTGAACACTTATTCCAAATTTAAACCCATTAATTGAATTTAAACTAAATCACAAATTTACCCTCGAAAGCTTTAGTTGTCATAACTCCTAAACAGAATATTAAATGAAATGTTACTTCACTTATAGGGCATTCGAACATCCTAGTTCATTTGAGTAAGATAATAACAAAACTTAACTAAACCTCGGACGATTAATTCATTTGTGTAATTGAATTCATTTGGACTTAAAACAATCCTAGAAATATTGAAAAGATGTTTAAGATTTGCCTTAAGCACTTCCTCGATATGATAGGATGTTCATAAGAACAATTGAACTTAATTGTTCTTTGATGAAGAAAATCGTCTTCAAACAAAAACACGAGGAACCTAGACGTCATAGGAAATGACTAGCTATAGGATTATAAATTTGGTAGAAAACCATAACCCTTCCCTTAGCTTTACCTAGGAACTTGCTTAAATATTCTAATTGTGTCTTAAGTGCGGCTTGGGATGACGGGAAGACCCTCCAGGTACGCTTTTATTTTATTGCAATTTACTTTCTTGCAATTTACATTATTGCAATTTATTTAACCGCATTGCACTTACTTTTCTTGCATGATAAACAATTGTTGCATGAAAACCCACACCTTTAGGATAGTCCTAAAAGCTGAAACCAAAACTAAGTTAAAAGTTATTGCAAGATAAAATTCACCGCCACAACATTTCAAAATATAAAACAACTCAAAATTTAATCACAAACAGAACACAAAACTACAATTACAACTAAATTAAAATGTCATGTTGGATGATCGGGAATACCTCGGATGATGTAACCTACGTGTTGCTAACGGGATTTCCACGGTCTAAATGAAAGTGTGGAACTCATTCGGTTGAGTTTAGCAAATTCATGCGGACTAAGTGAATCCGATAAAAATAATGATGCCGGAAGGATGGAACAGTGGGATCTTAACCGGTGTCATTATAATCAACTTTAAGATTTGTTTTAATTAAAATATTGAAAACACTTGGAAATTAAGATTTTCTCTAAACCAAAACACTTTTCTCATCCCCGATTTATGATTTCTAAAACTAAACCTCTGCAACAACAAGGAGCTTGGAGCATGGTGGGCAGCACGGCTATCGTCATCGAGCAAAACTCGGGTCTACTTCAGCAAAGCTTTCTTAAAATTAAATAACCAAGCCATAGGACTTCGAGGTAGTTTGCCTAGTGCAACATAAATCCTCAACTCTTCGTTAGGCATTTGCATTGCAAATTAAGCCCTAACCGGTCTTAGGATTCCGAGGTAGTCGTCTGATACGACATAAACCCTCACATCTTCGAGTCTATTTGTATGATTCCATCATATAAATATAAGCCCTAATTAATTAAAATTGACAAAATCAAAACATTAAATAGACATTAGGACTTTCCTAAATTCAAGCCAAACAATAGGATAGTCGGGAAGTCACCGAAGTTCACTTCGAATCTGTGATTTCTTCTACCTTTCTTCCTTTGAATTCCCAAAACAAAATGTTTCAAACTTGATCCATTCCTCGTTGAGATTCCAAAATTCAATCCCTTGAAAACTTAAACTTTGAAATCCTTGAGAGCGGAATTATTGATTATTATCGAGAGTTTTCTTAGGTGATTCCCGTCACTTAAGATGTAATTAACTATAGGGGCTTGCCCTTATAGGGAATTTTAAAGAACCCGAGTAATATAAACTCTGTTTAATGCTTTCATATTAAGCGAGGGAATTTGTCGGCTTAAAAAATTGGTTCGCGGACCAAACGGATGTCACAAATCTTCTAGTTTATTTAATCGAGCCCCACCATCAAGCGAGTGTGTCTACCCTTAGGGATAGATACACGGTTTGTGGTGTGGTGTTCGTTTATATAAACTATTTGGGATGTGAGATCGGTTTGATTTCATATTTTAAAATTTTTCAAACTTAAAATTATTTTCAAAATCAAATACTACTTTTCAAATTATTTATTTAAACTAAATTAAAAAATATGCCGACAACTTCTGGCGACTCCGCTGGGGACAATTCCTCTCTTCATTTTAATCAAATAATTCTGCTTTCAAAAATCGGTAGTGTATCCATGTCCTTAATGGGTCAAACTACCCTTCTTTCCGTTGGGATGCTATGTTCATTTCTACCTTGAACAAGTATAACCAACATTCTCTCGGATTTAGGAGCCACTGTTTAGACACCCCTAAACAGAGAGGTTCCGAGATCCTTTTACCTCATTTCTGAGGTGGGGTGGACCCCAATAGGTGTTAGTTTAGGAGTGATCCTTCGAGTCGAGAAGTCTTGCATAAGACTTTCTTTTCCTTTCCAACTCTGAATCAGATTCATTACCTTCTCTACACCTTTGAACATTCCGTTCTAAATAAACAAACCCTTTAATAAATAATTCTTTTAACAAATGATTCCTTCTTATAAATACATGAACAAGAATGTGTTCGGACTCTTTTCAATTCCTTTCTTTTCGTCCTAATGAGAAGAAGCATAACTTGGGACTGACAACCAGAATCTACCCTGCAGAAATGGAAGCCCCAAAGCTGATTTTCTCCTTCACCAATGGACTGGACTTCGCTGTTTATAAGGATGAGCTGCCCGACAATGGGATCATCCGGTTTGGACAAGGATTTGAGAACACGAATGTCAAGATCACCGACGTTTCCCTTTTCGCACTGACAAACAAAGTATCTGAAGCTAAGAAGCCGCTGATCGAGTTCAACCTTAGGTCAACCCAAGAGTTTCCTCCCCTGCAAAAGATCCCGACTGAGAGGAGTACTGCTGTCCGCAGGAGGACTGTTCTTGCTACCCCCACTGGTCTAGTTGTTTCTGCACCTACCCCGGCTTCTGCCAAATTAAAGGGGAAGGAAATCCAGAATTATGGTGAACCTGTTACCGTGGAGGGTACAGACTTTCCTGTGAGACCTTCTATTTTTGAAATCGGGTCCAGCTCAAGAATTCCATCACTAACAAGGACCCAAAGAAGGAACAGAAGTAGGAAGATTGCCAGGAAGGCCAGAGCTGCCGAAGTTGCTTTCCTGGAGGAAATCCCAGAAATCCCTGAGTACACACCACTACCTGAATATATACCATTGCCTGAAGATACACCCTTTTTGGAAGGAAGCAGATTCCATCCCCTTTCCGCCGCAGCTGACGAGGAAAATGTCCGCAGGATTGTTTCTACATTACCTCGACCAGCATACTACGATGACAACAGAAGGAAAAGGGCTAGGATCACGCCATTTGCCCGACTACAGACTGTAGTCGAGAAACTAGCAAAGAAAGAGAAATGCCCCGTATTAGAGATTCTAAGAAGGATAGGGCGGGTGCCAGTCAAATCCCATCTTGGGCCCCGAGTAGAACCTGCCATCGTTACAGAAAAGCCAAGTAAAAGGATGAAGGCTAGTCCGCCTGTCGTCGTTTTAGGATTACAGATTAGGGAGGATACCACCTTCCAGCATTTGGCTGACAGACCATCTGGTCCTAGACCTTCTGCTGCTAGAAGGATGGTATGGCGTCCCACTACTGGACAGCTGAGATTGAAACAACAGCCTGAGAAGGAAAGTCTTGTCAGGAGACTTGAATCTGAAGAAAGTGCTACTGCAGTAAAGGGGACTCGCGAGAAGCCTTAGCACAATCAAAGAGCGGGGCATCCATTCGGACGGGTAGACCTTACCCGGAAGAATTCGACGCTGTCCAGTACCCAAAAGTCTTCGTACCACCTCTGTTCAAGACCTTTGATGGAACCGGGAACCTCCGACAGCATGTTGCACACTTTCGTGCCAGTTGTTGCAATGCCGGCAGGAGCGATGCATTAATCTTCCGACAGTTCGTCAGCAGCCTGTCAGGGATCACCTTTGATTGGTATGCGAGATTACCAAATGGTTCGGTGAAGACATTCTCGAACTAGAAAACCTTTTCATCAAGCGATTCACCGGAGCTCGGCACCACATCACTATAGGCGATTTAGTGGTAGAGAAGCGAAGCCGAACGAAACTTTGGTGGATTACATACTTCGATGGAGGAACTTAAGCATGAAGTGTGAACCACAACTACAAGAACAACATGCGATCGGCATCTTACTTAAAAGCATTCACGGCCCGATAGCACTTCTCCTCAAAGGATTCACTATTAAGACTTTCGAGAAGTTGTTAAGCAAGGCCGGGAGCTTGCAAGAGGAGGCGAAGCAATTAAGTTTCACCGACAAGACGGACAAGCAAAAGCCTGTGAAGACTTTTGAAAAGAAATCCGGGATCGTTGCAGCAGTCGACAAAGGCAAGCAACCGATACAAATATCGTCCGAACGGCCGCAGCAACCTCAACAGAATTACCAGCAACCCCGACCCAGCTATCAGTCATCTCCACAGTATGAACAACCGCCTCGTCCGCAACGTACATTAAGGGAGCTTCTGAGCAGGGAATATCCATTCAAGAATGAAGCAGTGCCGAAAATGTTCCGTAGTCTGATGAAGACTCCAGATTTCCAGCTGCCAGAGCCTAAGAGACCAGAGGAAGTCAACAAGAAAAGTGATCCCAACTTTTGCCCTTATCACCAAATGCTTGGACACAAGATAGAAGATTGCATTACTTTCAAAAGTTGGCTCAATGACAACCTTCGGAAAGGAAATATAACAATACCGAAGGAGTACATGAAGGAACCCCAGAAAGGAGGTTCCGTCAATGTTATCTCAACTGATCCCATCATTCCGATAGATCCCTATACGACTGACGATGGATGGACTACCGCTTGGACAAGGTCTTCGAAAAAGATTTTAGACAGCATCCAAACCGCTTCGGTGCAAGCTTTAATTCAGAGTTCGAAACCTGCCAAGTCGACACTATCACTTGCGATAGGAGAACCACCTCAACAGGAGACGATTGAAGAGAAGAAGAAAATCGACGAAGAAGAGAGGACCGAGGCTCCTAAGGCTAGACTAGGGGATGCTTATCCTAGGATAGTTGTTTCGGATTCGGGGAGAAATCCCTCGAACCTCTGACTCTGTATGATTATCTGCTCACTTCGGTGGGATCATATAATGATAAGGGTGATGGCGTTGGCTACGTTTTGACTGTTTCTAACGATTACGTAACTAGCGACAATCCGGACATCGATTTCGATACCAACGACAATTCTCAAATCATACACAATCTCGACGATCAAAATGACAAAGAAGACATCCATCAAGGAGGCTACGAGAGTTCAACAAGCAACGAATCTATCTGCGAGTTTCGAGGAGCTCCAGTCACAATAGAGTTAGAGCCTTCAGACTCTGAAGCTAATCCGGAAGAGCCTGTCATTCCGATTCAGGAAGAAACACCAGCAAGCTCAACACTAGATTCAGAAGAAATTACAGAAGTCAACTTAAGAAGTGGAAGAGTTCTACCTCCGAGAATGGGTCCAAAGGACAAAGGAAAGCAGGTGGTTGTTCAAGAAGAACCAACCCCAGCAGAAGAAATACCCATTCGAGAAGAAGCCGAGACACATGGAAATAAAGTGGACTACAACGTGCTAGCCCATCTTAGGAAACTGCCAGCCAAACTGAGCATCTACGATGCTCTCATCTTATCAAAGGAGATGAGAGGAGCTCTGATCAAGGCCTTACTTGATCCGGAAATTTGCTTAGCTCAAATGGTCGGAGATTCCTTAGATGAGGTTTGCTCGTTAAAGGAACAGCGAGGTGTTACCTTCACGGACAATGACCTACTACTTGGGACAACAGATCACAACCGACCGTTGTACATTTCAGTTACAATTGGGAAGTTTACGCTCTCCAGAGTATTGGTGGATCCAGGAGCATCAATCAATATAATGAGTCTCCGAACACTAGCATATTTGGAAATTGATGCTCGTGAGCTCGAGGCCGACAAAATGTTATTAAGAGGATTCAACCAGAAAGGAGAAAGAGCCCTCGGGTCAATAACGCTACTAATGAAGACCGGTGACTTAGCAAAGACAACCGCAAAATTTCACATAATTGATTCAGAAACGTCGTTCAACGCTCTACTGGGCCGACCATGGATACATGAAAACAGGATGGTACCATCATCTCTACATCAGTGCATCAAATACTACGATGGAGGGGAACAGTGCATCAAAGGTGACTTACAACCATTCTCCGTACATGAGATTGGAATCCATGAAGACGCGACTTATTATGCACCACCGAAGAAAACAATCTTCTCCGGAGATACCGTAACAAATGAAGCAAAGAAAGTTCGGGACAACGAAGAACCTAAAGTTCTAGTCCAACAGTCACTCACCACTCCCTTCCGGCGAGATGGTGAAGGTTTCTCCACAACTCGCATCCGAGGTCGAGGCCGGGGATGAGGCCGTGGTAGAGACGTTAGGACAGTTGGACAGAGGAAACCAGCCATCAATGTTGATTGGGAAGATAGTTCTGAAGAAGAAAAAGAAATCAAGCAAGAAGCAGCAACGATAAGTCGGAAGAAGCCGCAATTCAAGATCTCCCTCGAAGATGAAAATAATGAAGAATACAAATCAATGTACGAGAAGATTAACCACTACGTACATACTATGACCCTCACCCCGATCCATTCTAACAAGATCGAGGGTATGATGGTCAAAGAGGTACGTAGCGACGGTGCAAAGACAATCAAATTCTACCGTGGTGCTTCTTCCTCCAAAACTGAAAATAATGTATAATTTGAAGATGTCACTTCATCAGAATTAATGGAATTACCTTTTGAGTGGTACTCTCCTTGTGTTCGAAATTTAATTCAACGTGGTTTCTTACCTCGACAATGGACAAAAGGTCAATCACAACATTTTGAAAAATTATGGAATAATTTCGGTCGTCCACCCAATTCAAAGTATGGACTCGGATTTGGCACAGTAGGATCAGTTGACGATACTGGATTTTGCTTGGTTGTCACTTGCGAATCTAATGAAACATGCATGGAAACTACAGACGAATTCGAAGATTTACAAATTGGAGACGCTCCACCAGAATTTGAAGAAGAGATTAAATTTACAATAGATGAACTAACGGAAGTTAACTTAGGTACTAGAGAAGAGCCTAGACCTACCTTTGTTAGCTCCTTACTCAATAAAGAAGACTTCGAAGAAATAATCAAGTTATTAATGGAATTTAAAGACTGTTTTGCTTGGAACTACGATGAAATGCCAGGATTAGCTCCAGAGGTCGCAGTCCATAAGCTAGGAGTGGATCCTACTTCTGTCCCAGTCGGACAAGGTCCCAGAAGAATGCGTCTAGAAATCGAACAATAAGTCATAGCCGAAGTTAAAAAGCTAATAGACGCCAAATTTGTCCGTGAAGAACAATACCCGACCTGGTTAGCCAATGTGGTGCCAGTCAGAAAGAAGAATGGTCAGATCAGAATTTGTGTGGACTTCAGAGATTTAAACAAGGCATGTCCAAAGGATGAATTCCCTCTACCGATCCCAGAACTAATGATCGACATTGCTTCGACACATGAGATATTTTCATTATGGATGGATCTTCAGGATACAACCAGATAAAAATGGCTCCAGAAGATGAAAAGCTTACAGCATTCAGAACACCGATCGGAGTATTTTGCTACACAGTGATGCCATTTGGACTGAAGAACGCAGGAGCAACATACCAGAGAGCGATGACAAGAATTTTTGATGATCTCATCCACAATCAAGTCGAATGCTACGTAGACGATGTGGCCATCAAAAGCAAAGTAAAGGAAAACCACCTGTATGATTTGAGAATTGTTTGCGAACGATTAAGACAATTTAACCTTAAGATGAATCCCTTAAAATGCGCCTTCGGCGTCACCTCCGGGAAATTCTTAGGATTCGTTGTCCGACATCGTGGAATTGAAATCGACCCGGAAAAGATTAAAGCTATCTTAGAAATGCCGCCTCCCAAAACCTTAAAACAACTACGATCTTTTCAAGGGAAGTTGGCATATCTTCGACGCTTTATCTCAAACTTGTCATGTAGGTGTCAGCCTTTCTAGGCACTAGTTAAAAAGGACGCCAAATTTATTTGGGAAGAGAAATACCAGAAGGCCTTCGAGGACATTAAACAATATTTAATGACACCTCCTATCTTAGCAGCCCCAGTCTCAGGTAGACCGCTGATACTTTATACCGCGGCTTTAGACGACTCTCTCGGAGCCCTGTTAGCCTGAGTCAATGATGAGGGTAAAGAAAATGCTCTTTACTACTTAAGCCGTCGTTTACTTCCGACGGAAAAAAGGTATCCCGCAATTGAAAAGCATTGTTTGGCCCAGATCTTCGCCGCTCAAAAGCTCAGGCACTACATGCTTTCTCATAAGGTCAACCTGATCTCGAAATTTAATCCATTGCAATACTTGATGACTCGTCCAACACTTTCCGGCAGACTTGCCAGATGATCAATGATATTATTGCAATTCGATATAACTTTCGTGCCTCTTCATTCCGTAAAGGGACAAGTCTTAGCAGACTTTCTCGCAGCACACCCTTTGCCGGCAGAATCTCCCCTCAATGACGATTTGCCAGATGAACAAATAATGAGCCTAGAAGACCCTGATGATCGACGTTGGGAATTATATTTCGACGGAGCATCTTCAGCACACAAAGACGAAGATTCGCAAGTGATAGTGCCCGGTAAGGCAGGAATCGGGCTAATCTTTATAACACCGGAACGGGGGATGTTAAGATACTCCTACCACTTGACAGAACCATGTACAAACAACGAAGCAGAATACGAAGCCCTCATAACGGGACTGGAATTAACTATTCAAATGGGGATAACAGACATCAACATCTACGGGGATTCACAGTTAATCATTCAACAGATCGCCGGACGATACAGAATTTTAAAGCCAAGACTCGAGCAATACTTCCAGTATGCCATACAGTTGTTGGAACAAATTCCAAATGTGACGATCTACAAAATTCCCAGAAAAGAAAATGCTTTAGCAGATGCTTTAGCCCGTCTCGCAAAAGAATTTTCCTGTTTGCAAGATGAATCAGTGGAAGTGTCGATTCACTGGACGTCGGGTCCTATCACGGCTCGACATAGACATAATACACAAATCGAAAAAGAAAAAGAATCAGCTTGCAACGAGTGACGGAAAACACGGAAGATTGGCGACGACCATTAGTAGACTACCTGCAAACAGGAAAGCTACCAGACGATAGGTCGTTATCCCATCAGATCAAGAAAAGAACTCTGTCTTACGCATTAATAAACAACACATTGTACAGAAGGTCTTTTGATAAAATGTTGCTAAGGTGCCTAAGCGGGTCCGAGGCCCGTGAAATTGTTAAAGAGGTGCATTCAGGACTCTGTGGCGCTCACCGTCGGGTCCGAAGATGAAAATGAAAATTAAAAGACTAGGATATTATTGGCCCTCGATGATGACCGATCGCATGAAAATCGCCAAGAGCCGTCACCAATGCCAAGTGCACGGAGTGGTTCTACACCAACCTCCAAATGTGCTACATCCGACAATTGCGTCGTGGCCATTTGAATGTTGGGGCACAGATATAGTGGGTCCGATAGAACCACCATCTTCAAAAAGACATCGCTTCATTCTTGCGGCTACAGATTACTTTTCCAAGTGGGCGGAGGCAGTTCCACTTAGAGAAGTGAAAGCACACCACGTGCTACAGTTTTTCAAGAACCAAGTTGTCTACCGTTTCGAAGTGCCGCGCAGGATTATCTCGGATAATGGGTCAGCATTCAGAAGCACGCAAATCAACAATTTTGTCAGGAGACACGGAATCGACTGGCGATATTCCACAATTTACTACCCAAGAGTAAACGGCCTCGCTTAAGCTTTTAATAAAACTCTCGTTCAAATTTTAAAGAAAACTTTGGATGATAATAAGAGAAATTGGCACGAGAAGTTGTTAGAAGACTTATGGGCCTACCGGACAACCTTCGAACTCCTACTCGAAGCTACACCTTACGCTCCGGTGTATGGGTCCGAGGCAGTGTTACCTTTAGAGGTTCGGCCTTCTTTCACTCAGAATTGCAGTTGCAAACAAGATCAACAGAATTTAGAACTATATCAAGCTAAGATGGTTCAAGCCCATGACAAACTGGTCCGCCCAAGAACCTTCAAAGTTGGTGACTTAGTTCTCGTTCTCAAGAGACCTATTCTTGCACACCGCAAGATAGGAGGAAAATTTGAACCCACTTGGGAAGGACCGTTTGTGGTTGAAGTAGTATACTCAGGAGGTTCCTACCAGCTAGTGAATTGCCAGGGAGAACGACATATGCTTCCGATCAACGGACGATACTTGAAAAAGTATTACGCTACCTGATGTTTCGAAGGAATGAATTCTTCATCCCTAAGAAACACGGGCGAAGTAATTACTTATGATTGGGTCCGAACCCAAAAAATAATAAAATGTGCTAAAATAAATAAAATCATGATAATAAAGTTTTCCTTGTTTTCTTTTCCAAATCAAAATCTCTTCCCTGATCTTATCCTACTTCATTCTCGTTAAATTTGAAAATACAAAAAATATAATATAAAAAAAATGTGTCTTTAATAAACATTTTCTTAATGTTCTTGTTCTTAGTACGACCCCGATCCTTTTCCTTGTCTTTTCGCAGGAAATGTCGAACGGGCGGTTGGTCCTGAACTTTAGAAATGGCGTAAGCCTTTCACTCGATGAAAAGAGGGTGAAAGATGGAGCGATAATCGAGATTGACTCGGATTTCGCACCGGCGGAGCCTATAGTACGAGGAAAGTGACCGGGTCCCGGTTGACCGAGAAGAACCGCCGGGCGGACAGGTGATGAAAGTGGGTGGCCCAAGCCACCAATCCGAGCACAAGAAAAGAAAGGCAAACACCGAAGAAGATAAGAAAATGAAGTCCGTAGTCGCTACAGCAGAGGGCAGGCTTGTCAGCGCCGCGCCCACAGAGATTCAAGAAGTTCGAAGAGCTACTCTCACAGCAACGCAATGAAGAAATAAGAATCGCTATCCGTAAGATGTTAACAAAACTAGCTGCAGACCAGCGACGACGAGACAGCTTGCTACCGCCGCACGTACACTTCAAGGACACCGGTTCACCGGGAACTCGAAGAAAGGAGGCCAGCTCCTAGTATAACGGAAAGGACCGGAGAAATCTCACAAAGACCAGAAGAAAGAAGGCTACCACGCCACCGGATAGAACCACCAGTAATGCATGACCTTGTTGCAGAAGCAACCCCAGGGGATGTCCCGACAGACATCATCCCCGAGGAGCCGAGGTATGCAGGAGAACGTGAAGGGTTTGAACGGTATATCCCACAATATGTCACCAGGCCTCGCCATCTGCAGATTATTTCGGAATACGAGCTGGAGAGAATGCAGAATGTTGAAAAGAAGACCTTTAAATACTTCGAGAGAATTAGAGGCAGAAGGATCAATATACTAGAGGGCCTCGAGCTACATACAGATGTATTCTCAGAGTATGAACAACAGCAAATCGTGGATTGCATCCGGGATTTGAAAAGAATGGGCCGAGCAGGCCTCCTAAAGGAAAACACATACTCAGAACCCCGGAGATGGATGTCAGGGAAGGGAAGAATTACAATACAATGTGGATGCTGTTACAACTTTGCGGAGGACAGGAAGGGAAACCCACCGGGAATACTCCGTCATGGCCAAGTGGATCCGATGCCATTAGTCATCAAGAGAATGGTAAAGAGATTGATAACATGGAGGGTATCGCCGACAGATTGCATACCCAATAGCTCGCATTATTAACATCTACAAGCGGGGTGACCGCATACCCCCACACATAGATCACCACGACTTTGTCGGACCTTTCGCACGGTCTCTTTCCCGAACGAGTGTAACATCATGTTCGGATCCGACCTCCGGATAACGAGCCCGAGTGAGTTCCGAGGGCCGGTGAAGATACCATTACCGGTAGGTTCCGTCATGATACCGAAGGGCAACGGAGCGGATATCGCTAAGCATTGCATACCGGGAGTACCGATGAAGCGGATCTCAGTTACTTTCAGAAGAATGGACGACAGGAAGACACCTTACCATTTCTAGCCAGACCCGGAGCTAGAGAGCCTCCGGCCTTACGAGCTGTGAGTTACATGGAAAATATCACACCTCCAATGTACATCTATACGGCATCCTTGCCAAGGATGGCTTGGAAGGTGATGTTATTGACCATGTACCCCACTATTCAGACATGGTTTTTTGACAGATGCTTCTTTTGATGGATCGACGAAGATCATACATAGTACGTTTTGAGTCTACATGGATTGTATGAAATATATTCCAGATCGAGTTGTATGATGTATCTTCGACATGATTGAAATGAAAGTGACCATGTCACATTTTTTGTCCTTCACCTCTTTTGTGCAAATTGACTGGGAAACGCCATTAAAGTTAAATGAACTTCGAACAAAGAACAGAGAAGAAATAAAAAAAAGAGAATAGAAGAAAACTTTTCTAAAAAAAAAAAAAAAATTTTAAAAATGTCGAACACCAAATCCACATGAACACCAAATAAACAATAAAAAAAGGGATAGTTAAAGGACAAACAAAACAAATTTAAAGCTCAAATTGAATTCCAGTTTAAACCCATCTTCTCAAACCCTCCAATCCTTCTTCAAATCAAGATCTATTCTAGACCTCCCTTGAAACCCCCTCTCGGGATGATTTCAGAATCACGAAGAATTCTCAATTTGATCCGGACGGCATAGGTTTGTACCCTTCGCCAAGTAATCAGACTTTGATTGATTCCCAAGGGATATGAAACACTTTCATATCTCATTTCGATCTCCCGCTAAATCCAAATCTCCACGATAAATTTCAATTCAAAATTTCCGAGACCGGTACCTAAATTCCGGTTCTCATTCCGAGATCGATACCTAAATTTCGATTCTCATCCGAATTGATACCTAAATTTCCATTCAAAATTTCCGAGACCGGTACCTAAATTCCAGTTCTCATTCCGAGATCGATACCTAAATTTCGATTCTCATCCGAATTGATACCTAAATTTCGATTCAAAATTTCCGAGATCGGTACCTAAATTCCGAGTTCTCACTCCGAGATCGATACCTAAATTTCGATTCTCATCCGAATTGATACCTAAATTTCAATTCAAAATTTCCGAGACTGGTACCTAAATTCCAGTTCTCATTCCGAGATCGATACCTAAATTTCGATTCTCATCCGAATTGATACCTAAATTTCGATTCAAAATTTCCGAGACTGGTACCTAAATTCCAGTTCTCACTCCGAGATCGATACCTAAATTTCGATTCTCATCCGGATTGATACCTAAATTTCAATTCAAAATTTCTGAGACTGGTACCTAAATTCCAGTTCTCATTTCGAGATCGATACCAAAATTTCGATTCTCATCCGAATTGATACCTAAATTTCAATTCAAAATTTCCGAGACTGGTACCTAAATTCCAGTTCTCACTCCGAGATCGATACCTAAATTTCGATTCTCATCCGAATTGATACCTAAATTTCAATTCAAAATTTCCAAGAATGGTACCTAAATTCCAGTTCTCATTCCGAGATCGATACCTAAATTTCGATTCTCATCCGAATTGATACCTAAATTTCAATTCAAAATTTCCGAGACTGGTACCTAAATTCCGGTTCTCACTCCGAGATCGATACCTAAATTTCGATTCTCATCCGAATTGATACCTAAATTTCAATTCAAAATTTCCGAGACTGGTACCTAAATTCCAGTTCTCATTCCGAGATCGATACCTAAATTTCGATTCTCATCCGAATTGATACCTAAATTTCAATTCAAAATTTCCGAGGCTGGTACCTAAATTCCAGTCCTCTTCCTTCGAGGTCGGTACTTAAATTTCGACTCTCATTCGAGATCGATACCTAAATTTTGATTCTCTTTTGAATTGATACCTAAATTTCAGTTCTAAACTTTCGAGACTGGTACCTAAATTCCAGCTCTCATTTTGAGACTGGTACCTAAATTCCAGCTCTCATTTCGAGACTAGTACCTAAATTCTAGTTCTCATTCCGAGATCAGTACCTAAATTTTGATTCTCATCCTTTTCGAATTCGATACTTAAATTTCGACTCTCTTTCGAGATTGATACTTAAATTTCAATTCTCATCCCTTTCGAGATCAGTACCTAAATTCTGATTCTCATCCTTTTCAATCGACACTTAAACTCCGATTCCCACTCCGAGGCTGGTACCTAAATTCCAGTTTTCTTTGCAATCCCGAGATTGGAACCTAGGTTTCAATTCTCGTTTCAAATCTAAATTTTCTCAAATTAATTATAAATCAAACTTCAATCTAAAATAAAAAAATCAAAATCTAAAATTACACATCCGAACTTAAATTGAAACAAACTGAAATCTAAATAGAAATTCCCCCAGATCATGTGATTTGGAATTCACCTCCTTTTCCTTTCCCCAGCGAGAGTTCAGGGATCTCCAGTTTCAGATATATACTTGACACTCCCCAGTGGAAACTTTTCAACTTCATCCTAAATTTGTCACTTGGACATCTGTGTTGGTTTTGCTGATCGCTTCGGTCAACACCAATACGCGCAGTGTGCTCCGTCGACTCACCACACCTATTGGGGGTCCATTTGTTGACCTCATTTTTGATGAGGTCTTCTCTTCTTCTTTTTAGTACTTAGGATCTAGCCTTAGGCTTTTCCTTTGACTATCTTAGAGGATTAGAATTGGGATCCACCATCTAGAATTTCAAACCACTTCGTAACTCCCTTCAAACTCCACAAACTTGACTGTAGACCCCTAATCACCTAGAGGGTTGAAATCAAATGTGAAAGTTTAAAGGATGAGTTCCTATAGGACTCTTTGGCCTTAGGATTGCCCTGGGTGGCCTGGTCTGGTGAAGGGGCTGACTTACACACACACTACACTTATACACTACACTTTCACACACCTCCTAAAACCACACCCATACCTAACTTGACCTCCTGACTCATGTAGGTGATTCACGTGGATGGTCCTTAACCCCTAAGCCCTTGGCTAAGAGGGTTAGGAACAACATAGTGAATGCCTCAAATGAGTCCCTTCATGGCTCATGTGGGCTTGATGCGGCTTCATGGCTCAACCAAAATGATTTCATTCCACTCAAATTTACCCAATCTTCAATTTTCCAAATTTTCAATTTTTGACCCCAGGACCCTACACCCGCCTAACCTACCCAAAGCCCTTGAAATTACCCAATTTTTTCAAAATTTCCAAATCACCCAAAATTCCCCAAAATCAATCACAAACATTTCCACATCACTCAAATTGATCATCCATACCCAAAAATACCAAAAGTTCCAAAAATACCTACCAATACCCTCCAAATACCCAAAATACCCCTCTTGACCCAAAAAATTCAAAAATTCCGAAAATTCCCAGAAAATTCCAGAAAATCCCAAATATTCCCAATTTCATTTTGTTCAACTACACCATGGGCCAATTTTGTCAATTTACCCTACTTTTGTCAAAACCCCCAATTTAACCCATTTTAACCCTATGTGAACCCAATGTCAAACCAAACCTACCCAATTGACCCAAATTCTGGTCCAATTCAATTCTAAACTTCAATTCAACATTCCCAACACCAATCTAGACCAAATCTAAGTCCAATTTGATTGAAATTTGGATCCAATTTCACTTTTGGCCTTAAAACCCAATTTGGACCCATGACCCAAACCTAACCCAAACTCACCCAATTCAACTCCAATTAACCCCAAATCTATTCTAAATCCTCCTTAGCATCCCCACAAGAAAAACACTAACATGCTTTGCCCAAAATTTAGACCCAAACCCCACTCAAATTCAACCCAAAGCTAAAAGGACCAATTTTAACCTAATCCCAAACCTAACCCAAATGAGCCCAAACCCCAAAATCAAAGCCCAACCAAAGTCAAAACCTCTTTGAAACACTCCCATAAACATTTTTCAACATTAATTTTACATCAATTTCAACCCTAGCCCAACATTGGTCCAACTTGGCCCACTTTGACCTATATTGGCCCATTCACCAAAAGAGCCCAAATTCAACCCAAATCACCCCCAATTTGCTTCAAGTCACTCATGACACATCCATGAGCTAAACCCAACAATTATTTGGCCCAACCTCTTTACAAAATTCTCATCCATAAATTCATTTTTTAAACTTAAAGGCCCATTCCTTAAACCATTTTAAAAGCCCATCTTTTACCACATCCAAAGGCCCAAAATTGGTCTCAAAGCCCATATGACATTTCCCCTCATCATACTTTCAATTAAACTCGATACCTAAGTCCTAAATTCATCATCAAATCATTCCAAATCAAGTTTCATACAAATTTCCATCAAATTACCAAAAATTCCTAAAATCCATTTTCATGAAATTGACCAAGCTTTCCCAAGCCAAAGACAAGCCATGCAAGCCATGGACAAGCCACATGAAGCCATGGAGGTTTGACATGTGATCAAGCCATTAATGGAAAAAGGAGGACCCCTTTCCTAATCCTTCTTAAGCCTTTTTTACCTTAAGCATGTCACACTCTAAACCATGCTTTGCCACCTAATTCTTGATGGAGACTCCACCACACATGGGAGATTGACCCACCTGACCTCCTCAGCCCAAAACCAGGTCTTGGGGAGGTGCACCCAACCCATTTGCATGGGTTGACCAAAATAAGCTAAAATGGCCCCTTCCCCTTTCTACTTTGATTCAACCACTTTACACATGTCAAACCTCGATTGAATGCACCAAACCCCAGCCACGACCCACCCGAACAAGATGGTGACCAATGCACAGCCGGCCGGCCACCGGGTCGCCGGAAAACACCATGGCCGAGAGCTCACATGTGAGCCAACTTTGGGATACTACCTTGCCGAGCTGCCCCATGCCCAATGGCCACCATGGCTGTTATGCCCTTGACCTAAGCAGCTGATCCCAAGCCCTAACTCTCCCTGGGAGGCCCTCCACCCTCTCCTATTTAAACACCACCCCTCTCGGCCATGAGAGGTGCTGAAACAAACCTTAAGGAAACTCTGTCAAAATTGTTCCGAGACTACTCCCCATAAATAGAGCATTTGATCCCCACTGAAATCCCCCTGCCATTTCCTCTCGCGAGCTCGATTTCGGAGTTGAAATCCAAGCCCAAAACCAGGACACTTCTCCACGGTGAGCCAATCCCCAAATTGATTGGTCCTACACCTTCACCGGACCAAGAGAAGGTGTCCACCGACAAAAGCCCCATCTCCAGGGCCACCCGGTTGCTCCAGCCTCCAAGCTTTGTGATCGGGCGTGGTCAAAATCCTACCTAGGCAATTCACTAGACCAGGAGACTTCATCTGGATCTTGCTGGGATCCAATCGAAGGTGAAACAACCCTCAGATCGAAGCCACACTTCTCTGAGCAAAGGTATGGCCTCACTCTTCTTCCCGAGCTTCTGAACATTCTCTATTTTTATTGAGTAAATTTCATCCCACATAAACCGTATGGATGTGTTCGTCTTCTCAAGACGAATCCATAGAGCATAATAACACGAAAATACATAGAGTATCGAGTGAGATATTAGGGATTTAGTGTGGATGGCTCTCGGGTGAGGACGCTCGAGGACGATGAACGGATGTCGTCCATTTAATACACGCGCGGACGGACGGCTCGGATGGCGTCGGACCAGGAGATGGTACGTGAACCGCGGGACCCGGAGCGCCGAGTCAGATGGCGGCGTCGAATGGGGGCGCGACACGCGGCGTTTCGGAGCTGCCGAGGTTGACGCGGCGCCTCGTGGATAAATAGAAAATTAGGGTATTTTTCTATTTATTTAATTCCCTAAACTTCAAAAATTCATAACTTTGTGTAAGAAAATCATAAAAATAAAATAAAAATACCCTCTTGCTCAGTGAACAGAGGAGAATAATGTGGAAAAGAAATCATTTAATTTCATCAAGTATTTTATTTTTAATAATTTATTTACTTGTCTGCACTATTTTAATTCTCCAAGCATGTAGGAAATTCACCATGGCATGAGACCATAGGGCTTTTGAAGCCTCTGAATTTGGGAACATTCCCTGAATTTTCCAAAGTCAGAGGCCATCCCTATGAGATGTTATTGATTTTTCAAACTCATGTTACTGTTTTGAGTATTTTAATTCTAATAATTAGCATGTTGTGAAATAAATTCTAGGAAAATTTGGTAATGTCACTTATGACCAGAGGACCCTAGGAAAAATAGGTTTTGAGTTAGTTCATTTAAAATAACCCTAATTGGCTTAAACACCCAAAATAGATCCCTAATTAATTAGTGTTAACCATACATCAAATTGACTTGAAATCAATTCTCCACTGACCTTTAGGATCAGAGGAACCACCATAAAAATTTGAAGTCAATTGGACTTGGTTAGCCCTACTAAATGGGTTGATTAAGCCATTTAGTCAATTTGAACTTTAAAAATTCATAACTTTAAAAATACCTTTCAAAAATTCACCAAATTAGTTTTGGAGCCTCTCTGATATTAGGGGAATTTAAGAAAATTAAAATTTCAATTTTCTAAAAAGTTGATTTTTAATATTATTTTAATATTTTTAATAATTAAAAAATAATAAAAATCAAAAAAATAATAAAATTCACCAAAATGTCACATTTTGAATTTTAATCACTTAGGAACAAACCCCATATTTTTCTTAGGTCTATTTAGTGAGATATTAAATTTTAAAGCCCTAGGGTAATTTTAAAATTAAAAAAATGTATTTTCTAGCATTTTCACTAAAATAATTATAATAAATCATAGAAAAATCAGAAAATTGCAAAAATTAATTCTCTGATTTCCTTGATATTAGAGAGATTTTTGAAAAATATAAAGTTCATTTTTCAACCTTTATTTTATTTTTAAATTAATTAACACTCCAAAACTTAAAATAATTATAATAAAAATAATATAATTCAAAAAATCACCAAAATTGGTCCAAGTGGTCCTCTAGTCATTAGGAATGTCTCCTAATTTTCTTAAGAACATAAACTTTCCCTTGGTCATGTTATTAAACTTTCCTTGGAAATTTCTATTTTCTACCAAAAATAATTATATAAATAAATTAAATACAGAAAAATCACATTTTCTCCTCTCATGTCTTTATTGACATATGAGTGAAGTCACATAAAAGTTTCAAGTTCATTTGAGCTCAATTTAGTGAGTTATGAAATTATTAATCTTAAAGGGCAAAGTGGTAATTAAAATTTTAACCCTAAATTAAAACTTTAGGTTTAATAAAATTAACAAGTAAAATATTTGATCTTAATCTGATTTGGATGATTGAAATTTAAATAATTAAAGGGTAGAAACCCATTAAACAATTTAAAATAATTAAACCTTAATTAAATAATTGATTAAATTTGGGAAGAATAATAAAATTGTAATTATTAAAATAGGGATATTGTTGGGAAGAGATTTATTCTTTAATTTAAAAATCCCTAAATTAATCATCTCATTAATATTCAATTCTTAATTAAAATGATAATACAAATTTAAAATATTAAAATACTTAATCATTAAACTAAAGTTAAATTATTAAACTCTTTTAAAATTTCAATTAAAGTTAAAAATAAAGTTAAATTAAAAATTAAATTAAATTAAGTAAATTAAATTGAATTAAATTGAATTAAATTAAAGATTAATTAAATTAAATTAAATTAAATTAAATTAAATTAAATTAAAATTAAAAGTAAAATTAAATTAAAGATTAAATTAAATTAAATTAAATAAACAAATTAAATTAAATTAAATGAATAAATTAAATTAAATTAAATTAAATAAATAAAATCAAATTTAAATTAAATTAAATTAAAACAAATTAAATAAAATTAAATTAAATTAAATTAAATTAAATTAAATTAAATTAAGTTAAATTAAAATTAAATCAAATTAAATTAAATTAAAGGAAATTAAATCAAATCAAATTAAATTAATTTAATATCAAATCAAACTAAATTGAATTAAATTGAATTGAATTAAATTAAAATTAAATTAAAATTAAATTAAATTAAATTAAATTTAAAATTAAATTGAATTAAATAACATCACCTAAAACAGAAGGAAATTAAATTTAATACAAATTGAACACTATTCCAAATTTAAACCCATTAATTGAATTTAAACTAAATCACAAATTTACCCTCGAAAGCTTTAGTTGTCATAACTCCTAAACAGAATATTAAATGAAATGTTACTTCACTTATAGGACATTCAAACATCCTAGTTCAATGAGTAAGATAATAACAAAACTTAACTAAACCTCGGACGATTAATTCATTTGTGTAATTAAATTCATTTGGACTTAAAACAATCCTAGAAATATTGAGAAGATGTTTAAGATTTGCCTTAAGCACTTCCTCGATATGATAGGATGTTCATAAGAACAATTGAACTTAATTGTTCTTTGATGAAGAAAATCATCTTCAAACAAAAACACGAGGAACCTAGACGTCATAGGAAATGACTAAGCTATAGGATTAGGAATTTGGTAGAAAACCATAACCCTTCCCTTAGCTTTACCTAGGAACTTGCTTAAATATTCTAATTGTGTCTTAAGTGCAGCTTGGGATGACGGGAAGACCCTCCAAGTACGCTTTTATTTTATTGCAATTTACTTTCTTGCAATTTACATTATTGCAATTTATTTAACCGCATTGCACTTACTTTTCTTGCATGATAAACAATTGTTGCATGAAAACCCACACCTTTAGGATAGTCCCTAAAACTGAAACCAAAACTAAGTTAAAAGTTATTGCAAGATAAAATTCACCGCCACAACATTTCAAAATATAAAACAACTCAAAATTTAATCACAAACAGAACACAAAACTACTATTACAACTAAATTAAAATGTCATGTTGGATGATCGGGAATACCTCGGATGATGTAACTTACATGTTGCTAACGAGATTTCCCACGGTCTAAATGAAAGTGTGGAACTCATTCAGTTGAGTTTAGCAAATTCATCTGGACTAAGTGAATCCGATAAAAATAATGATGCCGGAAGGATGGAACCGTGGGATCTTAACCGGTGTCATTATAATCAACTGTAAGATTTGTTTTAATTAAAATATTGAAAACACTTGGAAATTAAGATTTTCTCTAAACCAAAACACTTTTCTCATCCCCTGATTTATGATTTCTAAAACTAAACCTCTGCAACAACAAGGAGCTTGGAGCATGGTGGGCAGCACGGCTATCGTCATCAGCAAAACTCGGGTCTACTTCAGCAAAGCTTTCTTAGAATTAAATAACCAAGCCATAGGACTTGGAGGTAGTTTGCCTAGTGCAACATAAATCCTCAACTCTTGTTAGGCATTTGCATTGCAAATTAAGCCCTAACCGGTCTTAGGATTCCGAGGTAGTCGTCTGATACAACATAAACCCTCACATCTTCGAGGCTATTTGTATGATTCTGTCATATAAATATAAGCCCTAATTAATTAAAATTGACAAAATCAAAACATTAAATAGACATTAGGACTTTCCTAAATTCAAGCCAAACAATAGGATAGTCGGGAAGTCACTGAAGTTCACTTCGAATCTGTGATTTCTTCTACCTTTCTTCCTTTGAATTCCCAAAACAAAATGTTTCAAACTTGATATATTCCCTGTTGAGATTCCAAAATTCAATCCCTTGAAAACTTAAACTTTGAAATCCTTGAGAGCAGAATTATTGATTATTATCGAGAGTTTTCTTAGGTGATTCCCGTCACTTAAGATGTAATTAACTATAGGGGCTTGCCCTTATAGGGAATTTTAAAGAACCTGAGTAATATAAACCCCGTTTAATGCTTTCATATTAAGCGGGGAATTTGTCGGCTTAAAAAATTGGTTCGCGGACCAAACGGATGTCACAAATCTTCTAGTTTATTTAATCGAGCCCCACCATCAAGCAGTGTGTCTACCCTTAGGGATAGATACACGGTTTGTGCTGTGGTGTTTGTTTATATAAACTATTTGGGATGTGAGATCAGTTTGATTTCATATTTTAAAATTTTTCAAACTTAAGATTATTTTCAAAATCAAATACTACTTTTCAAATTATTTATTTAAACTAAATTAAAAAATATGCCGACACCCTTTAGGCTTATTTATTTCATAACTCACTAAGTTGAGCTCAAATGAACTTGAAATTTTTATATCACTTCACTCATATGTCAATTAAGAGATTAGAGGAGAATATATGTTTTTTTTTTAATTTAATTTAGTTTATATAATTATTTTTTTGAAAAATAGGGATTTTCAATGGAAATTCAACAACATGAACAAGGAAAGGTTTCTGTCCTTAAAAAATTATGGGATGTTTCTAATGACTAGAGGACCACTTGGACCAATTTTAGTGATTTTTTTTAAATATATTTTATTTATTATAATTATTTTGAGTTTTAGAGTGTTAATTAATTATAAAATAAAATAAAGGTTGAAAATTAAGTTTCATATTTTTCTTAAATCTCTCTGACCTCAAGGTGTTCAAAGAAATAAATTTTATAATTTTTTTGATTTTCTTTGATTTATTAGAATTAATTTAGTGACAAGATTGGAAAATTCATTTTTTAATTCAAAAAATTGTTTTAAGCATTTAAAATTCAATATCTTTACTTTGAGACTTGGGAAAAATATTTGGTTTGTTCCTAAGTGATTAGGAGGTGAAATATGACATTTTTATGATTTTTTATATTTTTATGATTTTTATTATTTTTTAATTATTTAAAATATGAAAATATGGTGAAAAATGAAGATTTTTAGAAAATTCCAATTTTAATTTTCTAGGACTCCTCTGATATCAGAGAGGCCCCAAAACCAATTTGGTGAATTTTTAAAGTGTATTTTTGGAGTTATGAGGTTTTAAAGTTTAATTTTAATTATGTGACTTAATTAATCCATTTAGTGGGGTTAAACATTTCAAATTGATTCCAATTTTTTATGTGAGGTCCTTCTGATCCTAGAGATCAGTGTAGAATTGTTTTCAAGTTCTTTTGATGTGTGGTTAACCCTAATTAATTAAAATTCAGTTTTGAGTGATTAGGCCAATTAGGGTTATTCTTAATAATTTAACTCAAAATATAATTATCCTAGGGTCCTCTATCCTAAGAAACTTCCCCAAATTTTTCTAGAATTTTCTAATTAGTATGCTAATTAATGGAATTAAAATACCAAAAACAGTGACATAAACTTGAAAAATACATAACTTGCCATAGAGATGGCCTTTGACCTTGAAAAATTCAGGGAATGTTCCCAAGATTAGAGGCTTCAAAGGCCCTATGGTCTCATGCCATGGTGAATTATCTATGCAAATGGAGAATCAAAATACTGAAATGAGTAAATAATTAATTAAAATAGAATTCTCATCAAATTAACTCAATTCTTTTTCCACATTATTTTCCTCTGTTCACTGAGCAAGAGTGTATTTTTAGTTTATTTTTATGATTTTTCTACACAAAGATATGGATTTTCTATGTTCTGGGTATTTAAATAAATAGAAAAGAATCCTATTTATCAACTTATCCGACTCAGCACCGCGTCAACCTACGGCGGATTGAAAGACCACGCGGTGCACTCCTATTTGACGCCGCCATCTGACTCAGCGCTCCACGGGCCCGCGGTTCACGTACCATTCTCTGGTCCAGCGCAATCTGGACAGTCCACTCGATCCACGCTCGATCGGACGGCCCCTGGTCATCATCTACGACTGGTGTGCACCTATGACCATCCACACTAAAACTCTAAGAACTCTCTAATTTCTCAACGGATTTTTGTTTTCTTATACTCTATGGATTCGTCTTGAAGAGAAGAACATATCTATATGGTTTACATTCTATGAAATTAAGCCAATCAAAATAGAAAATCTCTGGAAGCTCGGGAAGAAGGAGAGGTCTATACCTTGGCTCTGAGAAGTGAAGCTTCAATCAGAGAGTTGTGGCACCTTCGATTACACCCAAGGAAGCTCCAGATGAAGTCTCTGGCTCTGGGGAATTGCCTTGGTACAACTTCCACCAAGCTCGATTTCAAAGCTTAGTCGATAGAGAGAATGGCTGGCCTGGTGAGGGGCTTCCACTGAGGAACTCCTTCTCTTGGTCCTGTGTAGGTGTGGGTGAGTTTAATTTGATTTTGATGGAGGTTCCATGGATGTCCTGTTCTGGGCTAAGAATTGAGCTCCAAAATTGAGTTCAATCAATGGGGTTTAGGGCAGGAGAATAGTGGGGATCAATTGCTCTAGGCTAGGAGATGGTCCTGGAGCAATTTTGGTAGAGTTTTGTTTAGGTCTAGTTCATCACCTTGCTTGGCCGAGAGGGGGTGAGGTTTAAATAGACATGGCTAGAGGGCTCCCCAGGGGCAATTGAAGACTTGGATCAAATGTTCAGGGCAAGGGAAGAACAACCATTATGGCCATTTAGGTTGGGACAACTCAGCAAGGGGAATTGAATTTTGAATCAAATAGGTGCTCAAGGGTGTGGTGTTTTTCGGCGGCCCAGGTGGTGGTCCGGCCAAGCATGGGTCACCATCTGACTCAGTGAGGTCAGGGCTGGGGTTTGGTGAGTTCAATTGGCATTGGCCATGTGTAAAGGGTTTGATTTAAATGGAATGGGGGAGGAGCTAATTTTGGGTCCAAATGGGTCCAAGTCATGGATTTAGGTTTGGTTCACCCTCCAAGGCCTGATTTTGGGTCGAGGAAATCAGGTAAGTCAGCTAGCTTAGTGGGGAGAAGTCACCATCTAAGTACATTTAGGTTTAATCAAGGTTTAGAAGAGTCATGAAAAGGCTTAATCACCCTTAAGGGAATCATTAAAGGACTCCCTCCTTTTGCCATAAATGACATAGTGATGTGTAAAGTGGCTTCCATGGCTTGCATATGGCTTATGCATGGCTTCATGGCTCCATTTGGCTTGGGGACAAGCTTAGTCAATTTCATGGAAGTAGATTTTAGGAATTTTGGAATTTTGGTGGAAATTTTGATGAAGCTTGATTTGGAATGGTTTAATGATGATTTTGAAACTTAGGGGTGATATCAATTAAGGGTATGATGAAAAGAAATTGCCATGTGGGCTTTAGAGCCAATTTTGGGCTTTTGGATTTGGTGAGAATGGGCTTTTAGAATGGTTTAAGAAAGTGGGCCTTTAGGTTTGAAATCAAATTGATGGATGGAAATTTTGTGAATTATTGGGCCAAAAAAATGTTGAGTTTAGTTTAGGGATGTGTCATGAACATTTTAGAAAAGATTTGGTAACATTTAGAGTGAAATTGGATTTAATTTGGGCTTTTTTTGGTAAAGGGGCCAAAGTGGGTCAAATTGGGCTAACTTGGGCTAAGGTTGGGCTAAGGTTAGATTTGATGTAAAATTAATGTTGAATAATGTTTATGGGAGTGTCACAAAGAGTTTTCAACTTTGGTTGGGCTTTGATTTTTGGATTTGGGCCCATTTGGGTTCATGGTGGGTTTAGGCCAAGAATGGGGATTTTGGTTTTAGGTAGGGTTTGGGTGGAGTTGAGGTTCAAATTTGAGGCAAATCAAGTTATTTTTTGTTATTCGGGATGTTAGGAAAGTTTAGGAAAAGATTTAGGGCTAATTGGGGTTGAATTGGGCTGGTTTGGGCTAGGTTTAGGTCATGGGCCAAAATTGGGCTTTAAGCTTCAAATTGGAATTGGATCCAAATGTTATTCAAATTGGGCTTGGATTTGGTCTAAATTGATATTTGGGATATTGAATTGAAGTTTAGAATTAAATTGGATCAACATTGAGGTCATTTGGATTAGTTTAGTGGGACATTGGGTCCATTTGGGTTAAAAATGGGTCAAATTGGTGGTTTTAGTAAAAGTGGCTTAAATTGACAAAATTTGCCTTTATTGTAGTTGAACAAAATGAAATTGGTAATATTTGGGATTTTTTGGAATTTTCTGGGAATTTTTTGATTTTTTTGGAATTTTTGGGTTAAAAGGGTATTTTGGGTATTTGGAGGGTATTGGGGGGTATTTTTGGAAATTTTGGTATCTTTGGCTAAGGATGATCAATTTGAATGGTGGGAAATGTTTAGGATTGGTTTTGAGGAATTTTTGATAATTTAGGTGATTTTGCAAATTTTAGGTAGCTTCAATGACATTTGGTAGTTTTAGTGGGTGTAGGGCCCTGGGGGTAAAAAATTGAAATTTTGGGAAAATGAAAATTGAACAAGTTTGAGTAGAATGGAATCAATTTGGTTGAGCCATGAAGCAATATCAAGCCCATAAGAGCCATGAAGCAATATCAAGCCCATAAGAGCCATGAGAGGATTCATTTGAGACATTCACTAAGTTGTTCCTAACCCTCTTAGCCAAGGGCCTAGGGGTTAAGGTCCATCCATATGAATTACCTACATGAGTCAGGAAGCCAAGTTAGGTATGAATGGTTTTAGGATTTAGAATGTGTGTGAAAGTGTAATGTGTGCAGGTCAACCCTCACCAGACTAGGCCACCCAGGGTAGTCCTAAGGCCAAAGAGTCCTATATGGAACTCATCCTTTAAACCTCCACATTTGATCTTAACCCTCCAAGTGACTTGGGGGTTTACAATCAAACTTATGGGGTTTTGTAGGGTGTTAAGAGGTGTTTAAATTTCTAAGTGGTGGGTTCTTTTTCTAGTCTTCTAAGATAATCGAAGGGAAAGCCTAAGGCTAGATCCTAAGTACTAAGGAGAGAGAAGAGAAAGGACCTCATAAAAAATGAGGTCAACAAGCATTTATCTCCGGATAGGTCTAAAAAATCTTCAACAGGTTTTAACAAATTAAATGGACAATTTAAAAAGTAAACTAAGATCAAGTATTAATATCATCACAATATTTTAAAATATTTTATATTTAATTCTCCTACAAAATTTATTTAATTTATAATCTTTTCATAGTTGAAAGGAGAAAAATAACTAACTACTCAGAAGTCATTGAAATAACACAAAAAACATATTTATAAAAATTTGAACCAAAGTACAAATACTTATCTGAAGTGTTCCTTCAAGAGATCCGCTGACTTCTACTGACTCCAAAGCAATGATGAAAGACTCCAACAGTGATAACACACAATAAAGACTCAAACGAAACTCATTAGATACAAAATAAAGTTGCACCCTAAGTATGGAAGAGACTAGATAAAACTAGAGATGAGAGAGAAGATGCTAAAATGGGTATGTGTACTAAGAGGGGGGGGTTTGGTGTCGTTTTCTCTGTAGAATGGGCTCCTATTTATAGAGCTCTGAATTTGACCAGAGGTTTGTTGACCTCATTTTTGATGAGGTCTTCTCTTCCCTCTTTAGTGCTTAGGATCTAGCCTTAGGCTTTTCCTTTGAGTAACTTAGAGGACTAGAATTGGGACCCATTTTTTAGAAATTTAAACCACTTCTTGTATCCTTGCAAACCCCACAAGCTTGATTGTAGACCCCTAATCACCTAGAGGGTTGAGATCAAAAGTGGAGGTTTAAAGGGTGAGTTCCCTATAGGACTCTTTGGCCTTAGGACCACCCTGGGTGGCTTGTCTGGTGAGGGTTGACTTACACACTCACTACACTCATACTCTACACTCTCACACACACAATCCAAATCCTAAAACCACACCCATACCCAACTTGACTCCTTGACTCATGTAGGTAATTCATATGGATGGACCTTAACCCCTAAGCCCCTGGTTAAGAGGATTAGGAACAACATAGTGAATGCCTCAAATGAGTCCTCTCATGGCTCATATAGACTTAATATGACTTCATGGCTCAACCAAAGTGATTCCATTTCACTCATATTTGATCAATCTTCATTCTTCTAAAATTTCAATTTTTGACCCCGAGGACCCTACACCCATCAAACCTACCAAAAGCCCTTGAAATTGCCCAAGTCCTCCAAAATCTCCAAATCACCCAAAAGTCCTCAGAATCATTCCTAAACATTTTCCCCCACTTAAATTGACCATCCATAGCCCAAAATACAAAAAATTCCAAAAATACCCCCCAATACCCTCCAAATACCCAAAATGCCCCTCTTAGCCAAAAAATCCAAAAATTCAGAAAATTCCCAAAAAATTCCAGAAAATCCCAACTATTCCCAATTACATTTTGTCCAACTACACCATGAGTCAATTTTGTCAATTTACCCCACTTTTACCAAAACCCCCAATTTAGCCCATTCTTAACCCAAGTGAACCCAATGTCAAACCAAATCTACCCAATTGACCCCAATTTTGGTCCAATTCAATTCTAAACTTCAATTTAGTATCCACAATATCAATCTAGACCAAATCCAAGTCCAATTTGAATGAAATTTGAATCCAATTTCACTTTTGACCTTAAAGCCCAATTTGGACCCATGACCCAAACTTAGCCCAAACCAAACCAATTCAACTCCAATTGACCCTAAACCTTTTCTAAACCTTCCCTAACATCCCCAAAAACAAAAAAACTAACATGATTTGCCCAAAATTTGGACCCAAACCCCACTCAAATTCAACCCAAAACCGAAAAGCCCAATTTTGACCTAGACTCAAACCTAACCCAAAAAAGCCCAAGTCCCAAATCCAAAACCCAACCAAAGTTGAAACCTCTTTAAAAAACTCCCATAAACATTTCCCAACATTAATTTTACATCAATTTCAACCTTAGCCCAACATTGGCCCAAATTAGCCCAATTTGACCTACATTGGCCCATTCACCAAATGAACCCGAATTCAACCTAATTCAATTCCAAACCACCTCAAATTTGCTTCAAATCATTCAAGACACATCCTTAAACTAGATTCAACATTTATTTAACATGGCCCTTTGCAAAAAAATTTTTATCTAAAAGCCCATTGCTAAACATGAAGGCCCACTCCCTTAAACCTTCCTAAAAGCCCATTTTCACCAAATTCAAAAGCCTAAATCAATCTAAAGCCCACATGAAACTTTCCCTCATCACACATTCAATTTAAAATTATTCCTAAAGTCCTAATTTATCAATTAAACAATTCCAAATCAAGCCTCATAACAATCCCCATCAAAATGCCAAAATTCACAAAATCCTTTTTTATGAAATTGACCAAGCTCTTGCCAAGCCAAAGGTGAGCCATGAAGCCATTCTTTAGCCACATGCAAGCCATGTGAGTTGTTGACATATGACCATACCACATTGGGAAAAAGAGGGAGGCTCTTTCCATAACTCCTAAAAGTCATTAACCACTCCCATGATTCCCCTTAACCATGCTTAGGCCTAATTATGCTTGGATGGTGATCCTTCCCCACTAATCAAGCCGACCTAAATCACTTTCTCTTCGACTCAAACTAGCCATGGGGAGGTGCACCTAGCCCAATCCATGCATTTGACCAAACTTAGCCAAAATACACCCTTACCCCATTCCACTTTGATTCAAACCCTTTACACATGGCAGCAACCAATTGACTTCACAAACATCAAGCCCTGACCCACCTGAACCTGAGGGTGACCCATGCCTGCCGGCCAGCCGCCTGGATCGCAGGAAAACACCACCACCCGAGAGCCCCCATGTGAGCCAACATTGAAATTCCTCCTTGCTGAGCTGCCCCAAGTCCAGTGGCCACCATGGTTGTTCTTCTCTTGCATAGAGCAGCTGATCCCAAGCCCTAACGCCCCCTGGGAGGCCCTCCGCCATGCCTATTTAAACCCCACCTCCTCTCGACCAAGAGAGGTGCTGAACCAAACCTTACTTAAACCCTGCCAAAATCATCCCAGACCACTCTCTACACATAGAGACCTTGATCCCCACTGAAATCCCCCTGCCATTTCCTCTCTGTGAGCTCAATTTCAGAGTTGAAATCCAAGCCCAAAACCAGGGCACTTCACCACAATAAGCTAATCCCCAAATTGATTGGCTCTACACCTTCACCAGACCAAGAGAAGAAGTTTACCAGTAAAAGCCCCCTCTCCAGGCCAGCCATTGCTTCTAGCCTCCAAGCTTTGTGATCGAGTCGTGGGCACTTTCATACCTAGATAATTCACTGTGCCAAGGACTTCATCCGGAGCTTGCTTGGACTCAATCGAACGTGACACAACTCTCAGATCGAAGCTTCACTTCTCTGAGCAAAGGTATGGACTCACTCTTCTTCTCGAGCTTAAAGAGATTCTCCATTTAGTTTGAGTTAATTTCAGTGCATGTTTACTGTATGGATGTGTTCGTCTCTTCAAGACGAATCCATAGAGCATAAGAACACAAAAATCTGTTGAGAATCGAGTGAGAAATTAGGGTTAGAAGGTCTACGGTCACGGGTTCACACGTGTCGTAGATGATGACTGGGAGCCGTTGGATCGCGCGTGTATCAGATGGATGGCTCGGATCACATCAGACCAGAACATGTTACGTGAAAGGTGGGTCCCGGGATGGCTGACTCAGATGGTGGCGCCCAATCACAGCGCGACACGCACCCCCTTCGGAGCTGCCGAGGTTGACGCGGCGCCGCATGGATAAGTAGAAAAATAAGTTATTTTTCTATTTATTTAATTACCAGAACTTCAAAAATTCATAACTTTGTGTAGAAAAATCCTAAAAATAAAATAAAAATACACTCTTGCTCAGTGAACAGAGGAGAATAATATGGAGAAAAATCAAGTACTTTCATTAAGTATTTTATTTTTAATGATTTATTTACTCTATGCATTGTTTTAATTCTCAATGCATATAGGAAATTCACCATGGCATGAGACCATAGGGCTTTTGAAGCCTCTGAACTTGGGAACATTCCCTGAATTTTCCAAGGTCAGAGGCCATCCCTATGAGAAATTATTGATTTTTTAAGTTCATGTTACTGTTTTGAGTATTTTAATTCCAATAATTAGCATATTGAGAAATAAATTCTAGGAAAATTTGGTGATGTTTCTTGTGACCGGAGTGACCTAGGAAACATAAGTTTTGAGTTAATTCACTTTGAACAACCCTAATTGGCCTAAATACCCAAAATTGAACTTTAATTAGTTAGGGTTAACCATCCATCAAATTAACTTAAAAATAATTCTCCACTGTCCTCTAGGGATAGGAGAACACCACATAAAAATTTGAAACCAATTGGACTTGATTAACCCCACCAAATGGGTTGATTAATCCTCTTAAGCAAAAATGGGTAAAATCAAACTTTCAAAATTCATAACTCACAAAATACTTTTAAAAAATTCACAAAAATGGTTTTGGAGCTTCTCTGATATCAGAGGAACTTAGAAAAATTAAAATTGTAATTTTCTAAAAAAGTTGATTTTTATCATTATTTTAATATTTTTAATAATTAAAAAATAATAAAATCATAAAAATATTAAAAATCATCAAAATGTCACATTTTGAATTCTAATCATTTAGGAACAAACCAAATATTTTTCTTAAGTCCCTAGAGTAAGATATTGAATTTTAAAGGCTTAATGTAATTTTTAATATTAAAAAATGTATTTTCCAACCTTTTCACTAAAATAATTCTAATAAATCAAAGAAAAATCAGAAAAATATAAAATTTTTTTTTCTAAACTCCTTGAGGTCAGAGAGATTTATGAAAAATATAAAATCCATTTTTTAACTTTAATTTTATTTTAAAATTAATTAATGCTCCAAAATTTAAAATAATTCTAATAAATAAAATATAATTCAAAAAATCACCAAAATTGGTCCAAATGGTTCTCTGGTCATTAGGAGTGCCCCATAATTTTCTTAAGGACAGAAAAATTCCCTTGGTCATCTTATTGAATTTTCCATGAAAATCCATATTTTCCATCAAAAATAATTACATAAATAAATTAAATACAGAAAAATTACATTTTCTCCTCTAATGTCTTAATTGACATGTAAGTGAGGTCACATAAAAATTTTAAGTCCATTTGAGCCTAATTTAGTGAGTTATAGAATTATTAAGCTTGAAGGGCAAAATGGTAATTAAAATTTTAGGATTAATCAAAAAGGGGGGGGTAAAATATTTGATTTAAACTGATTTTGGATGATTGAAATTTAATTAATTAAAGGGTAGAGACCCATCAATCTTTTTTTTAAGATTAATTAAAGTAAACCTTAATCAATTAATTAATGAAATTTGGAAGATTAATGGAAAATTGAAATTATTAAAGTGGGGATATTATTTAAGAAGATATTTATTCTTTAATTTAAAAATCCCAAAATAAATCATTTCAATAATACTTAAAAAGAAAATTAAAAGAATAATCTAAATTAAATTAAAATTAAAATTAAATTAAAATTAAATTAAAATTAAATTAAATTAAATTAAATTAAAATAAAATTAAATTGAATTAAATTAAAATTAAATTGAAATTAAAATTAAATTGAATTAAATTGAGATTAAATTAAATTAAATTAAATTAAATTAAAATTAATTTGAATTAAATTAGATTAAATTAAAATGAAGTTAAATTGAATTAAATTAAAACTAAATTGAAATTAAATTAAATTAAATTAAATTAAATTAAATAAAAAATTGAATTTAATTGAATTAAATTAAATTAAAATCATTTAATAACAAACCTAAATCGTTAAGAGTTAAACCTAGAAGAACTTGAACACTATTCCAAACTTAAACTATTTTTTTATAATTAAGTCAAAATTGAAATTAAATCATTAAGTTTAAATCATCGAAATATTTAATAATTTGATTTGCCCTTTTTAAGCTCTTATTATTATAACTCTTAAATGAGGTATCAAGTGAAGTGTTATCTCACTTATAGGGTATTCAAACATCCTAGTTCACTGAGCAAAAGAACAAAACTTAAACTCCCGGATGATTAATTCACTTGTATAATTAAATTCTCTCGGACTCGAAACAATCCTAGAAATATTGAAAAGATGTTTAAGACTTGTCTTAAGCACTTCCTCAATATGATAGGATGTTTATAAGAACAATTGAACTTAATTGTTCTTTGATGAAGGAAATCATCCTTAAACCAAAATACAAGGACCTAGACGTCATAGGAGATGACTAGCTATAGGATTAGGACTTTGATAGACAACCAAAATCTTTCCCTTAGCTTTATCTAGGTACTTGTTGAAATATTTAAATGCCTTAACATGTGTTTTAAGTGCAGCTTGGGATGATGGGAAGACCCTCCAGGTACGCTTTTATTTTATTGCAATTTACTTTATTGCAAATGCACTTTACTTTCTTGCATGATAAACAACTGTTCCATGAAAACCAAAACCTTTAAGATAGTCCCTGAACTGAAACCAAAACTAAATTAAAAGTCATTACAAGATAAAAATCACCGCCACAACATTTCAAAATATAAAACAACTCAAAATTTAATCACAAACAGAACACAAAACTACAATTACAACTAAATTAAAACGTCTCGTTGAATGATCGGGAATACCTCCGATGATGTAACCCACGTGTTGCTAACGGGATTTCCCACGGTCTAAATGAAGGTGTGGAACTCATTTAGTTGAGTTTAGCAAATTCATCTGGACTAAGTGAATTCGGTGCCGGGATGACGGAACCGTGGGATCTTAATCGGTTCTGTTTAAACAACTTTAAGATTTGTTTTAATTAAAACATTAAAAACACTTGGATTTTAAAATTTTCTCTAAACCAAAACACTTCTCTCATCTCCTGATTTATGACTTCTAAAACTAAACCTCTGCAACAACAAAGAGCTCGAAGCATGGTGGGCAGCACGGCCATCGTCATCGGCAAAACTCGGGTCTACTCCAGCAAAACCTTTCCTAGTTTTAAACAACAAAGCCATAGGATTTTGAGGTAGTTTGCCTAGTGCAACATAAATCCTCAAGTCTTTGTTAGGCATTTGCATGATCATGTCATGTAAATTAAGCCCTAACCGGTCTTAGGACTCCGAGGTAGTCATTTGGTACGACACAAACCCTCACATCTTTGAGGCTATTTGTATGATTTTATCATACAAATATAAGTCCAAATTAATTAAAATTGGCAAGATTGAAATATCAAATAATATTAGGATTTTCTTAAATCCGAGCCAAACAATAGGATAGTTTGGGAAGTTGCCAAGATTCTTCTTGGATCCTCAGCTTCTCCTACTTATCTTTCTTTGGACTCCTGAAAATAAATGTTCCAAATTTTAGCTAATCGCTTTTGAAATTTCAAAAATCCAATCCTTTGAAAACCTTAAACTTTGAAATTCTTGAGAACAAAACCACTGATAATTATCGAGAGTTTTCTTAGATGATTCCCGTCATTTGAGATGTAATTAACTATAGGGGTTTGCCCTTATAGGGAACTTTAAGAACCCAGGTAATATAAACCCTGCTTAATTCATTTATATTAAGCAGGCGAATTTGTCGGCTTATAAAATTGTTTTGCAGACCAAACGGATGTCACAAATCTCCTAGTTTATTTAGCCGAGCCCCATCATCAAGCAGTGTGTCTATTCTTCAGGATAGATACACGGTTTGCGATGCGGTGCTCGTTTATATAAACTATATGGGATGTGAGATCAGTATGATTTCATATCTTAAAATTATTTTCAAAATCAAATACTACTTTCTAAACCATATATACATATTTAAATTAAATTTAAAATCTAAAATTCACCTACAATTTCTGTTAGGCGACCCCTTTTCAAAATAAAACGCATAACCTAAAAATATGCCGACAAGGTTACTTAAGGCACCTCTTCAAAATTCATCCAAATTCAATGTATCTTCTAGAAGGTAATTGTCGTGCCTAGGCGTCGGGATCTGGAGCCTCGGCGTCGGACTCCGTGTCCAGGTCTTTCATTCCTCTTCACTTTGGGTCGCACCTCTTCGTGATCCAGACCGTTTTCTTGTGTCCAAATACATTGTATCACATGTCCTATATATTAGGAGTAACTTCCAGTCTTCTAGAAGCTCCAATAACCGCTTAACACCTTCAAAATAACTGCCCAAAGTCATCAAAAAAAATTAACAGCGCCTGTATTGAACTGGCACTTAGGCACCGGACTTTGGCGCCTAGGCGCCAGACCAATAATTCCAAAATTTTGCTCCATAAGCTCCATTTTTGCTCCTTTTTGCCATTTTTCCTTATTTTTCTTTCTTGGACTCTTTTTTAATTATCTACATCAAAAAACATGAAAAAACTTTTCATTAAATCATAATATACTTAAGAGTTGAATCATAAATAAGGCATAAAAATGGGTATTTTTTAGGTAGATCTAATTTCCCCAAACTTATACGTTACTTGTCCTCAAGTAACCCTTTTAATTACATAAAATAGATAACATATGGAATGAAGTTAAAATATTTAAGATTTTTTATAATTTTTTGTTTTATAAATGCTTTAGGAAATCATTAACCAAATATCACTAATTAAGTTTAATTTTAAGAATTTAAGAACATTTAACTACCAAATCATAAGACTTCCAAATTTTTCATTTATTTCAAGAATAATTGTAGATTATCATATTAAGGTCACATAGAATATTTACAAAAAGAAGATTTTCATGAAATATTTTTTTAGTAAAAATATATGTACATAGAAATTAAGTTAAAAATGTAATCAGTTTTCTTACTATAAGATAATTCAAGTGAAGCCAATTTTTTATTAGGCATTTCCTTAAGCTTCTCCTCACTTTTTTTTTGGATTGTTTTTCAATCCTCTTTTTTTAAGTGAGGATTACTATTTTTGGATAGCTTTTTAATGATTTTGAACTTCACAATCCTTAAGTTATTTTCAAAAACTTATACAGACTTACTTAATAAATATGACATTAATAATTTATTAATTTTCAAAACTTATTTCAATCTTTTCTTTTTCAGGCAATAATCTTGATTCCTTAGTATTTCAAAAATACAATTCTCTTTACTATAAATAGAAACATTTTCATCTTTTTATTCTTTAAGCTAAATAATTCTATTTTTAAAATCAACGAAAATTTTTGAAATTTTAGTTAAGTTTACTAAATTATTTATAAATTCAAAAATTTAGGTAATCTTAAATATATTTTTCATTCCTTATGTTATGTTAATATATTTTTTAAAGAAAATATTAGTTCTTTAAGGACAAATAATATTTAAATTTGATCGATATTTTTCCTTCCCCCAAACTTTAGCTTTAGTATAAATATGAATTATGAAATTTCTAAAGCATGAGAGAAAGAAATAAACAGGAATCAATCTAAGTACAATAATGATGTAGTAAGAAAAAACTAACTTCTACTTCCACACAAGCTTCAATATGAATATAATAGAAGTGATTAAACATATATAGAAAATTTTTGCAGATCAGGAGTTAATTTCTTAAAACAAATCCTTTTTTTTTAAATTTTTTATTCTAAAACATGCAAATTTAGTAACTATTCATGAAAACTAAACAGTAGGCTGAAAAAGAAATAAACTTTTATAGAAATTCATTCACATCTCAGTCTTAAACACACATCAGATAATCTAAAAATAGTTTTAACTTAAAAAGTTCACAAATAACATCACAATAAACAGCACAAAAAATAAAATATTCTAAAAACAAAATCAACAATCTCTAGAGATAAGTCAAACTACTAATCACTGTCTGTAGCTTCATCATTATCATCACCAAAAGAGAACTCCATATCCTTAGGATCAACATAGGGTGAAAATCTGGGACAAGTAGGGAACTGAACATCATGCTCACCCTTCAGAAATCTCACTAAAGTCTCTGAATACTCAGCATCGAAATCACTCTTTCTTTGTGTATACTCAGAAAGATGATCAATCTTCTTATCTATCGTATCTACTCTGCAGTGTGTTAAGAATAACTCATGCTGCTGCTCTATGAACTGATCATGCATGGATTCCTAAAAATTAGATGATGTCTCAGTAGAAGTAGATAGTCTAGAAGTAGATGCTCTACTTGAAGTAGGTAATGAACCAGCAGGTGCAGTAGAACTCTTACCTCGCAGTCGATCATAAATGCTGACGCTTTCTCTTCCTATAGGCTTCGTCAACTTGAGCTTTTCCTCAGAAAGCTCAGCAACTACTCCAGCACTTTGACATAGAGAATAGATCAGAGATGGAAAACCAAGTCTAATAGATGTGCTAGAACGAGTAGTAGTCTCTACAGAATCATAAATAATGCTCCCTACATCAAAAGACTTCCTCTCTTAAATGCAGTAGTTTAGAATAGCTCTATCTCTGGTAACTTCACTTAGATGATTGGATGGAAGGAGACGGGCAAAAATAATGTAGTGCCATTCCTTGGAAACACCATTAAGCTTAGAAGATGAAAAATTTACCCTTTTTCCGTTCTGAATCTTCCAGGCTCCAGTACTATCAGTCAGATAGGCAATGATCATGTCCAAATCTCCCTCAAATGGAGATAAACCAGAGTAATAACACTCTATGTTTGGCGGCAGGTCATGGAAAATGTTGATGCATTCAGGAGCGGATCCTACTCCAACTCCTCGAATGAAAATCTCGTATTCTTCCGCATCCACGAAATTAGCATAAAATTCTCTAACCACCGGGATAACGACGACATCAGTGAAATAGCATAATCGTTGCCAGTTGAATGCAACGATTTTTTCCTCAATTCTTCCTCTAGGATTATAAAAACTTTGCTCCGAGATAAAATTTTGAGTCGTAGCAAAATCATTGTATCAGAAGTGTGCAACAGTAGTGACGAACTTGCTATGATCAAAATTTTTTCATTCCATTCCTTGCTTAGATTTGGGTGCCATCTAAACGTGAAAGAAAAACACGAAATAAATTTAACGGATCTAGGAAAATAAACTAATTTAATCTTTTCAAACTTGAAAAAGCTTAAAAATTCATGGATTTAACCATAAAAAAAATTAAAATTTTTCTCAAAATGTCAGTTTTTCTAAATGAGAGAATAATCCGTGGTGAAAATAAAAAATAATGAGTTTAGAATGTGGATCTGACCTCGAGATGAAGAAATCAGGTGATTCAAGCCCAAAAACTTGAAAATCCGGCTCTAAATGGGATTTCTAGGTGGTATTTTCATGAAAAACTGTGGAGAAGGAAGCTTAGGCGTCAAAAATGGCGTGGGGGGGAGGGGTTAAGAAGATGAGTTTTTGGGTTCAGGCCGAACTGACGCCTAGGCGCCGGACTTGCCTTTCCAAAAATTCGATTTAAATTAAATATTTTTCACCAAATCTTATCAAATTTGACTCCTAATTACTCTTATAAGAGTATTAATCCATTTTATAACCTCCAAATATTTTCACAATCAATTTAAAATGATATTATAGATCCACATAAATGTATATAAATTCTTCAATTCTATATCCTAATATCCATTCTAAATTCAATAACATTCAGTACATGACTTGTATTAAGGTTCATCATTTTATAAATAACACAAACAACAACATATTCAAAGAAAACATTCAAATCCAACAACACACATTGAACAATTTATGCAAATACACAAATGAGATATTAAACACACTAACACAAGACTCGATCACACCTAAAACACATATAAAATCTATTTAACACCGATCTTCAATTTCCATCTCTTTCGCAATAAAGTTTGCTAGGATCGAAGGGATAGAACACCAACGCCCTTGGAAATTTCAAAGCCGTCTTTTCATCAATCCACTTATTCTTCGCGTACATTTCTACTTGAGCGTCATGATAGGCAGCCATATGATCAGATTGAAGTTTGGTTTGCCATTCTAAGTGTTCGTATTGGTGGTACATCTCATGGAGATAATTACCAATACTATGAAGTTCCGCTTCAATATTATCCATTTGACTAAACATTTTCTCCAGACTAACAACAATAAAACCATTAAAATAAGGCTGAGGATCTTTAGGAGATTTGTCTCTTACCTCATTTCCATGATTTCCTCTATCTATTGCCTCCAAATCCTTCTTAACTCATCCAAAATGAATTGCTCTGGTCGAAATTAGTGTTTCTATGGGATTGGGGACGAAAAATAAGCTATATATAAAGAGATTTCGTGTGAAAAACTGAAGAATTTTGGTTTTTCTACGATCTATAACCGCGGCACTTAGGCGCCAGAATCTTGCGCCTAGGCGCCAAATTATCGATACGCTAGTTATTCTGGTGCTTAGGCTCCAACTTTTAGTGCCTAGACACCGGATCCTCGATCGACTCCGATTCGCCTATCGTTAAATTTTGTAAAGTTTCGGTCATAAAAATAGGTCTAACAAATGAGTATGATCAATACACAAACACAATTACAAAAAATTCAAATCATAAAAAATCACAAACGAAGGTTAACTTGATCTCCTTTTTACTCACATTTGACATGGAGTGGTCCAAGTCCAATTTCTATATAATTCAAGAAAATGTTTAGCTTAAGCCAATACATACTCGTTAACCTTCTATTTCTAGAAGTTATATATAAATTAAGTCAAGACCGAGGCGTAACCTTACAACAATAATTAAACTCAAACTAATAAATATGGGTTGCCTCCCACAAAGCGCTTGGTTTAACGTCGTCAGCTCGACCTAATTAATTGAATTAAACAGGTAGACTCAGCTCATAAGCCTCTTAGTAATTTAATTTCATTTCTCCCATATGAGGCTTCAGTCTTAATCCGTCAACTTTAAATACTTTTCCAGTTTTCGGATCTTTATTATCCACAACTCCATAAGGGTATACTTTCTCAATTATAGATGGTCCCATCCATTTAAATTTTAGTTTTCCAGGAAAAAGTTTTAAATGAGCATTAAATAATAATACTTCTTGTTCAGGCTCGAATATTTTCCTTGAAATCATTTTGTCATGTAATTTCTTCATTCTTTCCTTCTAAATTCTTGCATTTTCATAAGACTCATTTCTTATCTCTTCCATTTCATTCAGTAGTAAAAATCATTTTTCTCCTGTAGTATTCAAATTATTATTGAACTCCTTTATCGCCCAATAAGCTTTATGCTCCAGTTTAACAGGTAAGTGACAATGTTTACCATAAATTAACCAATAAGGTGACATTTCGATAGGTGTCTTATAAGTTGTTCTATAACCAATAATGCAGAATTAAGTTTATCAACCCAGTTAGTTCTTTTAGGATTAACAGTCTTTTCCAATGTTCTTTTAATTTCTCTTTTTGACACTTCAGCCATTCCACTTGTTTGAGGATGACAAGCAGTTGCAATTCTATGCTTAATTCTGAATTTCTCCATCAATGATTGAATTACTATATTTCTGAAATGACTTCCCCCATCTGTGATAATTATCCTAGGCATTCCAAAGCTTGTAAAAATCATTTTCTTTAAAAATTTCGAATCACTTTTGGAAGCACAGTTCGGTAAAGTTACAGCTTCGATCCACTTTGAAACATAATCAACTGCTAATAAAATATAAATCTTTCCAGATAATGGTACGAAAGGTCCCATAAAGTCTAAACCCCATACATCTAAAATTTTGATTTCCAATATAAAGTTTAGAGGCATTTCATCGTTTCTGGATATATTTCCCATTCTTTGACATCGATCACAAGTTTTCACATAATGTCCAACATCTTTATATAAAGTAGGCCAATAAAATCCATAATTTAAAATTTTAAATGCAGTTTTATCCACTCCAAAGTGTCCTTCAAATTCAGAATCGTGACATTTTTAAATAATTGTGAAATGTTTTTCATAAGGAACACATCTTCAAATCAAAGAATCTCTTCCTAATTTAATTAAATGAGAATCTTTTCAAATATATGATTTACTATCATTCTTGAATTTCTTAATGTATTTACTATTCATCCCATATGGTAAAATATTGCTAACCAAGTAGTTAGCTATATCTGCATACCAAGGCATTTGTAATCCTTGAATGACATATAATTGCTCATCCGGGAATTTCCCATTTATATTTTCTTCATAAATCTTCTCATTATTATTTTTTATTATTGATAAATGATCAACAATTTAGTTGTCAGTCCCCCTTCTGTTAACAATTTTAAAATCAAATTCTTGCAAAAGTAAAACCCATCTGATCAATTTAGGTTCAGCATCTTTTTTAGATATTAAATACTTAATAGCTGAATGATCAGTATGCATGATACATTTTTTCCAAGAAGATATGGTCTAAATTTATCAAAGGCATATAATATTGCTAAAAACACTTTTTCAGTAGTAGTGTAATTTATTTGAGTTTCATTAAGAGTTTTTCTAGCATAGTATATAACTTTGAAAATCTTTTCATACTTTTGTCCTAATACAACTCCGATTGCATAATCACTTGCATCAAACATTAATTCAAAAGGTTTATTCCAATCAGGTGCAACAATGACAGGTGCAGTGATTAACAATTTCTTTCAGAATATTGAAGGCATTCAGACAATCTTCATTAATTCAAATTTATCTTCTTTTTCCAATAAATGACAAAGAGGTTTAGAAATTTTTAAAAAATCCTTTATATATATCCTGTAAAATCCAACATGACCTAGAAAACTTTTTACATCAGTAACAGTAGTAGGTGGTTGCAGTTCAGCAATAATTTTCACTTATACTTGATCAACTTCCATCCATATTTATGAAACTTTATGTCCAATTACAATGCCTTCTGTGACCATAAATTGACATTTTTCCCAGTTTAGGACTAAATTTGTTTCTTTACATCTCTTCAAAAATTTCGTTATATTTTCCTAGCAAGATTCAAAAGAAGTTCCAAAAATTGAAAAATTGTCCATAAATACTTCAATTCCTTTATCAATCAAATTATAGAATATTGACATCATACATCTTTGCAAAGTTGCAGGTGCATTGCATAAACCAAAAGGCATTCTTCTAAAGGTAAGTGTTCCATAAGGACTTGTAAATGTTGTCTTTTCTTGATCCTCATGAGCAACGGGTAATTGATGATAACCAGAATATCCATCCAAAAAATAGAAATATGAGTGTCCAACTAGTTTATCCAGCATTTGATCCAAGAAAGGTAAAGGAAAGAGATCCTTTCTAGTGGCATTGTTTAATTTTTGATAGTCAATGCAAATTCGCCATCCAGTAACTTGTCTTGTTGAGATTAATTCATTTTTTTCATTAACAATGACAGTTACTCCTCCTTTCTTTAGAACACAATGAATAGGACTTACCCAATGGCTATCTGAAATAGGATAAATAATTCCAGCATCAAACCATTTCAAAATCTCTTTCTTAACAACCTCTTTCATAATTGGATTTAATCTTCTTTTTGGTTCAATAGTGGGTTTAGAATTTTTTTCCATTAAAATTCTATGCATACAGATTGAAGGGCTTATTCCTTTTATATCTGCAATAGTCCAACCAAAAGCTTTCTTATAATTCTTCAGAACTCCTTTTAAATTTTTTTCTTGATCTTTGCTTAATTCTGAAGATATAATTACAGGTAAATTGAATGAATCTCCAAGAAAAGCATACTTTAAATGTGCAGGTAACATCTTTAATTCCAGTTCAGGGGCTTTTTCAATTGAGGGTAAAAGTATAACATTTTTAGTTGTGCCTAAAATTTCCTAATTTTCATGAATATAATGAGCTTCTTCAGATAAATTTTCTTCATTTAATGACTCATCATATAACATAGATTCTTTATCTTTATCATCAGAAATGACCTTACATTTTTCTTGGTAATCTTTTCAATCATATAATAAAAAATATCCATTCGATAGCATTATTCTTTTTCAAGATACCTCATTGATTTCAGAACATTGAATGTTATCTCTTGATCATTAACTCTCATCGTTAATTCTCCTTTTTATACATCAATCATAGCTCGATTAGTAGCTAGAAAAGGTCTCCCTAAAATGATAGGTATTTCTTTATCTTCTTCCATATCTAGAACAATGAAATCCACAGGGTAGATAAATTTATCTACCTTAACAAGAACATCCTCTATAACTCCTTTAGGATAAGTGATCAATCGATCAGCTAACTGAAGAGTTACAGTGGTAGGAGAAATCTCTCCTAAATCTAACCTTCAAAAGATTGAAAATGACATGAGATTAATACTAGCACCTAAATCACACAAGGCTTTTCCACAAAATTTTTCTCCAATAGCACATGGTATAGTGAAACTTCCAGGATCTTTTAGTTTCTGAGGTAATTTCTTCTGAATTATTGCACTACATTCTTCACTTAATGCAACAGTTTCATAAGCTTTAATTTTCTCTTCTTGCTTAAAATATCCTTCATAAATTTTGCATAGCTAGACATTTGCTCCAAAGCTTCAGCAAAAGGAATGTTAATGGTAAGTTTCTTAAAAATTTCAAAGAACTTAGAAAATTGATGGTCAAGCTTCTGTTGTTTAAGTCTTTGAGGAAAAGGTTGTGGTGGTCTTTCAACTCATACTTCAATAGGTACAACATTTTGATCTTTACTTGGAGAAAGGATATCTTTAGGTTTTTTCAATCTCTTCAACTTCTTTCTCTTTTTCAATCTCATTCTGTGTTTTCTCTTTGAGTTCCTTTCCACTTCTGAGTTGTACAACTTTTTCTTGTTCATGTTCTTTTCCAGATCCTTTAGGATTAATTTTTGACATTGCTAGGAAGTGTTCCTTGAGGTCTATAATTAATGAAATTAGTGATTTGACCCATCTGATTCTCAATATTACGAATAGCAGTGTTTTGACTTTGTAGCTGATTGCTTAGTTGCAAGATCAATTCTTCTACAGACAAATTTTTCTACTGATTGTTATAACCAGGAGGATAAGTTGGTCTATAGTTTGAATTTCCTTGATTGTTCCAATTTGGATTAACTTGATGTCCATTACTCCAATTAAAATTAGGATGATTTTTCCAACCAGGATTATAATAATTAGAATAAAGGTTATTAGTTTTACTAGCAATAGCTTGCAAAGTTTCCATATTTTAAGAATCATCAGAATTTGCAGAATTATCATTGCTTACATGCGATATATTAATAGCAAAATTATCTAATTTCTTAGATATCATAGCCACTTGTGAAGCTAAAATAGAAAATGCGTCATTATCATGAATACTTTCCATTCTTTTAGGATTAACCATTTTAGAAGGCCATTGAAAATTGTTATTAGCCATTTCTTCAATTAAGGTGTAGGCTTCTTCAAATGTCTTAGCCATTAAAGAACCACGAGCAGCAGCATCAATATTAGATCTAAGTGATCCAATAAGTCCATTATAAAATGTTTGAATAATTAACCAATCTTGTAAAGCATGATGAGGACATTTTCTTAATAGTTTTTTAAATCTTTCCCAAGCTTCATAATTTGCTTCTCCATCAAATTGCGTAAATTAAGTAATATCATTTCTCAATTTAGCAGTTTTAGAAGGAGTAAAATATTTAGCAAGGAATTTTTGTGCCATATCTTCCCATGTTTTAATAAAACAAGTTGCTAATGAATTAAGCCACATCTTTGTTTTATCTTTTAAGGAAAAATGAAAGAGTCTAAGCCTAATAGCATCATCAGAAACATTATTATATTTAAAGGTAGCACAAAGTTCTAAAAAACTAGCAAGGTGTAAATTTGGATCCTCATTAGGTGTTCCTCTAAATTGATTGCTTTGAACCATTTGAATAATATAAGGTTTAAGCTCAAAAGAATTAAGCATCTACAAATTGAATTTGAATACTAACATGAAGTTCATCAGCTGTAGGGTTTGCATATTCCCTTAGTGGTTTATAAATATTTTGTTCATTAATTTCAATTGGATTTTGATTATTGTTATGTAAGTTAGCCATTATTTGATGTTTTGAAATTTGTTTTCCTTTTTTAATTCTTTTGATTGTTCTTTCTAATTCAGAATCAAAAGGTAGTAATCCTTCAGATCCAGAATTACGCATAAAAATTTAAAGAAAATATTTTTGTTTTGTTTTATGTTTTTTTTTGTTTTTACTTTTTTACTTTTTATTTTATCCTATCCTTTTACTTTTTATTTTCTCCTATCCCCGGCAACGAGCACCAAAAACTTGATGCGATGCGACTTTAAATATGCTTTAAAATACAAGAATTTGATACCACTTTTTAGAATATTTAATTTCCATTAAATGGCTTCAAAAACTTGATGTGTGAGGTTTATTTTTATTATTTAATATTTAGATTTTATTATTGTAAAAGTCACAATTTTAAATGCAAGTATACGTATCGTTCAAGTAATACATCGCTCTAGTGGAGTCCTGATTATCGATCCCACAGGGATAGTGAAAAAAAAAGTAAGTGATATAAGTAATATTTAAAAATATTCGAAAGCAATTTATATATACACTTCTTTTTTTTTATATTCAAATTTAATTAACTAATAATTTTTACTAAAAGAAAGTAAGCAATAAGCAGGAAAGTAAAGAAAGTAGTAATTAAAATTCAAATGCAATTATGAAAACAACTTTCTCCTTTTTCAACTAATCCAAGAATTATAGATTAATTATCTTTTGTAGGGAATTGAGTTTATGGTACTGTGCCAAATAGAAGCATTCCTATTGTTTACCCTTTGGTCCAAGTGAAAGAACTTTGACTCACTATAGTTAGGCTCAGGATGTTTTATTTGTAGAATGGGTTAATCTAGGATCACACTACTAGATGTCCAAGGGTGACTATGGTCGGCCTTACCAGTGACTTGTTACCTTTCTATAAACCAAAATATTAGAATTTAGTCTGTCACTCTTAAAACTAATTAATTTTAAGCCCAATAAATAATATCTTCCTATTTATTTGCACTTCACCTTAAACAATCCACGTATAGTCTGTGATTACCTAAGGATTCATGTGATATCTACTAGTTAAGAATTTATCTCTGGGTAGGTCTCAAAATTCTTCAACAGGTTTTAACAAATTAAATGGCCAATATAAAAAGTAAACTAAGATCAGGTATTAATATCATCACAATATTTTAAATTATTTTATATGTAATTCTTCTACAATATTTATTTAATTTATAATCTTTTCATAGTTGAAAGGAGAAATATAACTAACTACTCAGAACTCATTGAAATAACATAACAAAACATATTTATAAAACTTTGAACCAAAATACAAATACTTATCTGAAGTGTTCCTTCAAGAGATCCGCTGATTTCTACTGACTCCAAAGCAATGATGAAAGACTCCAACAGCGATAACACACAATAAAAACTAAAAATAAACTCACTAGATACAAAATAAAGTGGCACCCTAAGTATGGAAGAGACTAAATAAAACTAGAGATGAGAGAGAAGATGCTAAAATGGGTATGTGTACTAAGAGGGGGGGGTTGGTGTGATTTTATCTGTAGAATGGGCTCCTATTTATAGAGCTCTAAATTTGACCATAGGTTGCTTAAGGCACCTCTTCAAAATTCATCCAAATTCAATGTATCTTCTAAAACATAAATGTCATGCCTAGGCGTCGGACTCCGTGACCAGCCTTTCGTACCTCTTTACTTTGGGTCGCACCTCTTCGCGATCCAAACCGTTTCCTTATGTCCAAATACATTGTATCACATGTCCTATATATTAGGAGTAACTTCCAGTCTTCTAGAAGCTCCAATAACCGCTTAACACCGTCAAAATAACTGCTCAAAGTCATCAAAAAAAAACATTACAACTTCTGTATCGAACTGGCGCTTAGGCTCCGGACTGGCGCCAGACCAATAATTATTAAATTTTGCTCCATAAGCTCCATTTTTGCTCCTTTTTCCTTCTTTTCTTTCTTGGACTCTTTTTTAATCATCTACATCCAAAAACATGAAAATACCATTCATTAAAGCATAATATCCTTAAGAATTGAATCATAAATAAGGCATAAAAATGGGTATTTTTTAGGTAGATCACATGGTTAGGTTCATCATAACCAAACCATTAAAGAGAGGGAATGAGAATCTTATGTGTCATTCCTCCATGAAATTTGGAGTGAAGATATGGTGAGCTCATCACTCACCACCACCTCATCCATTAATAGAATGACCCATTTAAACCCTTATCTTAAACATAATTAGAGTCATCATGACCAAATTATAAATTAGAAGGCATATGTGTCATCTCATCCCCAATTTATTAAATGGCTCAGGAATTCATATGAGGGAGGTGTATCTAAGAAGCTTTATCCACATCATTGATTAACCAATAAGGAAAGCACAAGCTAGGATCATCAAGATAAGCCATCATGACTTACTTTATCTTCTTCTCCAAGCAATCCTATGCCTATCCATGGTTTCCTTATGGCCTGTGAGCCCATAATGTAGGGAGAATGAGAGGAAAAGATCTTAAACTTAAACATACCTCGGCTCGATTGGACTTACGATAAACTTTGCAAAGAATAAATGATCCTTCCTTTCATGCTCAATTGAGGCTTAACCTCTCGATACTAGGTATGTGACCTTAACCCTAATTTCTTGCTTTAATTTAAGTCTTTATGAAGAAAACCATCACAAAGCACCCATATAGCCGTATGGATATGATTCTCTCGATGAGATTATTTTTTTTACAAGGCTAAGAAAATTGCCTAAAATCAAATTCACCAATTTTCATCAAACTTTGTAATTATTTTCTAAAATAATTAATAAAACTAGGAAATTTGGAAATTAAATGAGAAATTGGTTAGAAAATTTAGGGTTATGAATTCAAAACTTAAAATGACAATTTCCAACCTTTGAAAAATTAAAATGACATTTTAACCTCTTAAAGTAAAATTGTAAATTTTCAAATTTACATATAAAAAACCCTTAGGCTTGAAAGATTGCTTTGAATGACCTAATCATAATCCTTAGGTTTTATTCTTAATTAGACCTAGACTAAAAGAAAGCCTTAACAACAGTTGGGCTTAGTCACATCCTTGAAGCTTTGGGTTCAACCCAAATGAACTTAAATCACATTCTAAATACTTAGGTACAAGTTACATGAATCTAAGTCAAAATTAAAAATCTTTGTGTCTAATCAAAATGGAACTAAACCAAACTTTAGACACCTAGGTTCAATCCATATGAACCCAAAAACGAAATCAAAACTCGTTGGGTTTTACTCACATGAACTCAAGTCAAACCTTGAACTTTTAAATTCAATCCATATGAATCCAAATCCAAATCAAAATAAAACCTATGACTTTGGTTGAACCAATATGAATTTAAACCTCATCCAAACCCTATGTAGGTCTAAGACTTCAAATATACTAAATTAAACTAAGTTAGACCTTAATCACATTAGCTTTCACTTAATAAACTCCAATTAGGTCTAAGTCACCAACAAGGCCTAGTTAAACCAAGTTAGACCTTAGCCACATTAGATTTAACTTAATAAACCCCAATTAGGTCTAAGACACCAATTAGAGCTAATTAAACCAAATTAAACCTTAACGACATTAGGTTTAACTTAATAAAGCCCAATTAGGTCTAAGACACTAATTAGACCTAATTAAACCAAGTTAGACCTTAACCACACTAGGTTTAACATAATAAACCCTAATTTGGTCTAAGACACCAATTAGACCTAATTAAACCAAGTTAGACCTTAACCACATATGGTTTAACTTAATAAACTCCAATTAGGTCTAAGACACCAACTAGACCTAATTAAAACAAGTTAAATCCTAATTACATTAAGTTTAACTTAATAATTCCTAATTAAGTCTAACCCTAATTAGACTTAATTAACTTTTAAACCTTATTTACATTAGGCTTAAACAACCTTAAATCCTAATTAAGTCTAACCCTAATTAGACATAATTAAAATTTAAGCCTTACTTACATCAGACTTAAACAACCTTAAATTCTAATTAAGTCTAACCCTAATTAGACTTAATTAACCTTCTTACTTACATTAAGCTTAAACAGCCTTAAATCCTAATTAAGTCTAACTCTAATGAGACTTAATTAACCTTTAAGCCTTACTTACATTAGGCTTAAACAGCCTTAAATCCTAATTAAGTATAACCCTAATTAGACTTAATTAACCTTCTAGCCTTACTTACATTAGGCTTAAATAGCCTTAAATTCTAATTAAGTCTAACCCTAATTAGACATAATTAACCTTTAAGCCTTACTTACATTAAACTTAAACAACCTTGAATCCTAATTAAGTCTAACCCTAATTAGACTTAATTAACCTTTAAGCCTTACTTACATTAGGCTTAAACAACCTTGAATCCTAATTAAGTCTAACCCTAATTAAACTTAATTAAACTTTAAGCCTTACTTACATTAGGCTTAAATAATCTTGAATCATAATTAAGTCTAACCTTAATTAGACTTAATTAACCTTTAAGCCTTACTTACATTAGGCTTAAACAACCTTGAATCCTAATTAAGTCTAACCCTAATTAGACTTAATGAACCTTTAAGCCTTACTTACATTAGTCTTAAACAACCTTAAATCCTAATTAGACTTAATTAACATTTAAGCCTTACTTACATTAGGCTTAAACAACCTTAAATCCTAATTAAGTCTAACCCTAATTAGACTTAATTAACCTTTAAGCCTTACTTACGTTAGGCTTAAATAACCTTAAATAATAATTAAGTCTAATCCTAATTAGACTTAATTAATCCTTTAAGACTTACTTACATTAAGATTAAGTAACCCTAAAACCTAATTAATCCCTAAACCCTAATTAGACTTAATTAATCCTTAAACCTTAACTAAATAAGTTTTAAGTAACCTTAAACCCTAATTAAGTCTAACCCTAATTAAACTTTATTAACTCTTAAGCCTAACTTACATTAAGCTTAAGAAACATTAAACTATAATTAAGTTTATTTTTAATTAGACTTAACTCAATACCATAACTCAGGTTCAATTCAACTTGAACTCAAGTTAACCAAACCTCTAGGTTCAACTTACATTTTACCTAACTTAACCTAAAATTAGGTTATATCTACATTGAACCTAACCAAAGCTCTTGGTTCAACCAACACTGAAGCTAACTCAGCCAAACTTCAGGTTCAACTGTCGGCATATTTTTTACGTTGTGTGTTGTGTTTTGAAGAGGGGTCGCCTACAGAAATTGTCGGCGAATTCTTAATTTAGTTTAAATAAATAATTTTGAAAAGTAGTATTTGATTTTGAAAATAATTTTAAATTTGAAGATTTTAAGATATGAAATCAAACCGATCTCACATCCCAAATAGTTTATATAAACGAGCACCACACCACAAACCGTGTATCTATCCCTAAGGATAGACACACTGCTTGATGGTGGGGCTCGATTAAACAAACTAAAAGATTTGTGACATCCGTTTGGTCTGCGAACCAATTTTATAAGCCGACAAATTCCCTTGTTTAATATGAAAGCATTAAACAGGGTTTATATTACCTGGGTTCTTTAAAATTCCCTATAAGGGCAAGCCCCTATAGTTAATTACATCTTAAGTGATGGGAATCACCTAAGAAAACTCTCGATAATAATCAATAATTCTGCTCTCAAGAATTTCAAAGTTTAAGTTTTCAAGGGATTGAATTTTGGAATTTCAATAGGGAATGGATCAAATTTGGAACATTTTTTTGTTTTGGGAATCCAAAGGAAGAAAGGTAGGAGAAATCACAGATTCGAAGCGAACTTTGGTAATTTCCCGACTATTCTATTGTTTGGCTTGGATTTAGGAAAGTCCTAATGTTTGTTTAAATGTTTTGATTTTGCCAATTTTAATTAATTAGGGCTTATATTTATATGACAGAATCATACAAATAGCCTCGAAGATGTGAGGGTTTATGTCGTATCGGACGACTACCTCGGAATCCTAAAACCGGTTAGGGCTTAATTTGCAATGCAAATGCCTAACAAAAGATTGAGGATTTATGTTGTACTAAGCAAACTACCTCGAAATCCTATGGCTTGGTTATTTAATTCTAAGGAAGTTTTGCTGAAGTAGACTCGAGTTTTGCTGATGACGATGGTCGTGCTGCCCACCATGCTCCGAGCTCCTTATTGTTGCAGAGGTTTAGTTTTAGAAATCATAAATCAGGGGATGAGAAAAGTGTTTTGGTTTAGAGAAGTCTTAATTTCCAAGTGTTTTTTGTGTTTTAATTAAAACAAATCTTAAAGTTGATTATAACGACACCGGTTAAGATCCCACGGTTCCATCCTTCCGGCATCATTATTTTTATCGGATTCACTTAGTCCGGATGAATTTGCTAAACTCAACTGAATGAGTTCCACACTTTCATTTAGACCGTGGGAAATCCCGTTAGCAACACGTAGGTTACATCATCCGAGGTATTCCCGATCATCCAACAGGACGTTTTAATTTAGTTGTAATTGTAGTTTTGTGTTCCGTTTGTGATTAAATTTTGAGTTGTTTTATATTTTGAAATGTTGTGGCGGTGAATTTTATCTTGCAATGACTTTTAACTTAGTTTTGGTTTCAGTTTTAGGGTCTATCCTAAAGGTGTGGGTTTTCATGCAACTGTTGTTTATCATGCAAGAAAAGTAAGTGCGATGCGATTAATGAAATTGCAATAATGTAAATTGCAAGAAAGTAAATTGCAATAAAATAAAAGCGTACCTGGAGGGTCTTCCCGTCATCCCAAGCTGCACTTAAAACACAATTAGAATATTTAAGCAAGTTCCTAGGTAAAGCTAAGGTAAGGGTTATGGTTTTCTACCAAGTTCCTAATTCTATAGCTAGTCATTTCCTATGACGTCTAGGTTCTTGTGTTTTTGTTTGAAGACGATTTTCTTCATCAAAGAACAATTAAATTCAATTGTTCTTATAAACATCCTATCATATTGAGAAAGTGTTTAAGAAGAATCTTAAACATCTTTTCAATACTTCTAGGATTGTTTTAAGTCCAAATGGGTTTAATTATACAAATGAATTAATCGTCCGGGAATTCAAGTTTTGTTAACTTGCTCAGTGAACTAGGACATTTGAATATCCTATGAGTGAGGTAACATTTCATTTAATGTTCTGTTTAGGAGTTATGATAACTAAAGCTTTTGAGAGTAAATTGGTGTTCAAATGATTTAATTTAAGTTAATGGGTTTAAATTTGGAATAGTGTTCAAGTTGCTTTATATTTAATTTCTTTCTGTTTTAGGTGATGTTATATTTAATTCAATTTAATTTAATTTAATTTAATTTAATTGAGTTTTAATTTAATTTAATTCAATTTAATTCAATTTAGTTTGATTAATTTGACTTGATTTAGTTTTAATTTAATTTGATTTAATTTAATTTTAATTTTAATTTAATTTAATTTAATTTAATTTGATTTAATTTAATTTAATTTAATTTAATTTGATTTTATTTAATTTAATTTAATTTGATTTTATTTATTTTATTTAATTTAATTTAATTTAAGTTATTTAATTTAATTTAATTTGTTTATTTAATTTAATTTAATTTAATTTAATCTTTAATTCAATTTTTAATTTAATTCAACTTTTAATTTTAATTTAATTTAATCTAATTTAATTTAATTTACTCAATTTAATTTAATTTTTAATTTAATTTTATTTTTTATTTTAATTGAAATTTTTAAAAGAGTTTAATAATTTAATTTTAGTTTAACGATTAAGTCTTTTAATGTTTTTGAATTTGAGTTATCATTTTAATTAAGAATTGAATATTAATGAGATAATTAATTCAGGGATTTTTAAATTAAAGAATAAATCTCTTCCTAATAATATCCCTATTTTAATAATTCCAATTTTATTATTCTTCCAAATTTAATCACTTATTTAATTAAGGTTTAATTATTTTAAAATTGTTAAATGGGTTTCTACCCTTTAATTATTTAAATTTCAATCATTCAAATCAGATTAGGATCAAATATTTTACTTGTTAATTTTTTATTAAACCTAAAGTTTTAATTAAGGATTAAAAATTTTAATTACCACTTTACCCTTTAAGCTTAATAATTTCATAACTCACTAAATTGAACTCAAATGAACTTGAAATTTTTATGTGACTTCACTCATATGTCAATAAAGACTTGAGAGGAGAAAATGTGATTTTTCTGTATTTAATTTATTTATATAATTATTTTTGGTAGAAAATAGAGATTTCCAAGGAAAATTTAATAACATGACCAAGGGAAAGTTTCTGTCCTTAAAAAAATTAGGGGACATTCCTAATAACCAGAGGACCACTTGGACCAATTTTGGTGATTTTTTGAATTATATTGTTTTTATTATAATTATTTTAAGTTTTGGAGTGTTAATTAATTTAAAAATAAAATAAATGTTGAAAAATGAATTTTGTATTTTTCAAAAATCTCTCTGATATCAAGGAAATCAAAGAATCAAATTTTACAATTTTCTGATTTTTCTATGATTTATTATAATTATTTTAGTGAAAAAGCTAGAAAACATATTTTTTTAATTTTAAAATTACCCTAGAGCTTTAAAATTTAATATCTCACTAAATAGACCTAAGAAAAATGTGAGGTTTGTTCCTAAGTGATTAAATTTCAAAATGTGACATTTTTGTGAATTTTATTATTTTTGTGATTTTTATTATTTTTTAATTATTAAAATATTAAAATAATATTAAAAATCAACTTTTTTAGAAAATTAAAATTTTAATTTTCATAAATTCCCCTGATATCAGAGAGGCTCCAAAACCAATTTGGTGAATTTTTAAAAAATATTTTAAAAGTTATGAATTTTTAAAGTTTAAAATGACTAAGTGGCTTAATCAACCCAATTAGTGGGGCTAACCAAGTCCAATTGACCTCAAACTTTTATGGTGGATTCCTCTGATCCTAAATGTCAGTGGAGAATTGATTTTAGGTCAATTTGATGTATGGTTAGCTCTAATTAATTAAAGACCTATTTTGGGTGTTTAAGCCAATTAGGGTTGTTTTAAATGAACTAACTCAAAACCTATTTTTCCTGGGGTTCTCTGGTCATAAGGAACATCACCAAATTTTCCTAGAATTTATTTCACAACATGCTATTTATTGGAATTAAAATACTCAAAACAGTAACATGAACTTGAAAAATCGATAACTCTTCATAGAGATGGCCTCCGACTTTGGAAAATTCGGGGAATGTTCCCAAATTCGGAGGCTTCAAAAGCTCCTATGGTCTCATGCCATGGTGAATTGTATACATGCATGGAGAATTAAAAGTATGCAGAGAGTAAATAAATTATTAAAAATAAAATACATGATGAAATTAAATGATTTCTTTTCCACATTATTCTCCTCTGTTCACTGAGCAAGAGGGTATTTTTATTTTATTTTTCTGATTTTTCTACACAAAGTTATGAATTTTTAAAATTTAGGGAATTAAATAAATAGAAAATACCCCTAATTTTCTATTTATCCACGCGGCGCCAACTCATCCTCGGCATCTCCGAACGCACACGCATCGCGCTCCCATTCGACGCCGCCATCTGACTCAGCGCTCTGAGCCCCGCGGTTCTTGTACCGTCTCCTGGTCCGACGCCATCTGAGCCGTCCGTCCGCGCGTGTATTGGATGGACGGCATCCGTTCATCGTCCCCGAGCGTCCTCACCCGAGAGCCGTCCACACTAAATCCCTAAGATCTCACTCGATACTCAATGGATTTTCATGTTCTTATGCTCTATGGATTCTTCTTGAAGAGACGAACACATCTATACGGTTATCATGCATTGAAATTAAAGCATTCGAAATGGAGAATCTCCGAAGCTCGGGATGAAGAATTAGTTCATACCTTTGCTCGGAGAAGTGTGGCTTCGATCCGAGAGTTGTTGCACCTTCGATTGGATCCCGACAAGCTCCGGATGAAGTCTCTCGGTCCAGTGAATTGTCTAGATGTGATTTCGACCAAGCCCGATCGCAAAGCTTGGAGGCCGGAGCAACTCGGGTGGCTCGGAGATGGGGCTTTTGCTGGTGGACACCTTCCCTCGGTCCGGTGAAGGTGTAGAACCAATCAATTTGGGGATTGGCTCACTCGTGGAGAAGTGTCCCGGTTTTGGGTGGAATTTCAACTCGAAATCGAGCTCGCGAGAGAAGAAATGGCAGGGGGATCTCACCTGGGGATCAAGTGCTCGTGTATGGGGAGGAGTCCGGAACAATTTTGACGAGTTTCCTTAAGGTTTTTTTCAGCACCTCTCATGGCCGAGAGGGGTGGTGTTTAAATAGGAGAGGGTGGAGGGCCTCCCGGGGAGAGTTAGGGCTTGGGATCGACTGCTCTTGGCAAGAAAAGAACAGCTCCAATGGCCACCTGGGGATGGGGCGGCTCAGCGAGTGAGAATTCCAAGTTGGGCTCACATGTGAGCTCTCGGCCATGGTGTTTTCCGGCGACACTGGTGGCTGGCCGGCCGAGCATGGGTCACCCTCGAGGTCGGTGGGTCGTGGCGGGACTTGGTTCAAGCAATTGGCAATTGCCATGTGTAAAGAGCTTGGATTGAAATGGAGTGGGGGGAAGACCATTTTGGGTCCAAATGAGTCAACCCATGGTTTTGGGCTAGGTTCACCACCCAAGGCCTGGTCTTGGGCCGAAAAAGATCACTTGGGTCAGCCAAGAGAGAATGGTGTGGTCTCCATCCATGATGAGGTGGCTAAGCATGGTTTAGTGTGTGACATGCTTAAGGTAAAAAAGGGGTTAAGGAGGATTAAGAAAGGGGTCCCTCCTTTTACCATTAATGGCTTGATCACATGTCAAGCCTTCCATGGCTTCATGTGGCTTGTCCATGGCTTCCATGGCTCACCTTTGGCTTGGGAAAAGGTTTGGTCAATTTCATGAAAATGGATTTTAGGAATTTTTGGTAATTTGATGGAAATTTGTAGGAAACTTGATTTGGAATAATTTGATGGTGAATTTAGGACTTAGTTAATGGATTTAATTAAGTGGATGACAAATGGAGATGTCATGTGGGCTTTAGGGTAGATTTTGGGCTTTTGAATTTGAAGGTAGTGGGCTCTTAGGAAAGTTTAAGGGAAATGGGCTCTTTGATTTTAGGATGGGCATTTGGGTAAAGATTTTGTGAAGAACTTTGTCAAATAAATGTCATAATTGGTTTAGGGATGTTCTATGAAGGGCTTGGAGTCAATTTGGTGTGATTTGGAGTTGAATTGGTTTGAATTTGGGTTTATTCTGGTAAGTGGGCCTATATGGGTCAAAGTGGGCCAAGTTGGGCTAATGTTGGGCTAGGGTTGAAATTGATGTAAAATCAATGTTGAGAAATGTTTATGGGAGTGTTTCAAAGAGGTTTTGGCTTTGGTTGGGCTTTGATTTTGGGGTTTGGGCTCATTTGGGTTAGGTTTGGGTTTAGGTCAAAAATGGGCCTTTTAGCTTTGGGTTGAATTTGAGTGGGGTTTGGGTCTAAATTTTGGGCAAATCATGTTAGTGTTTTGTTTGTGGGAATGTTAAGGAAGATTTAGAAAAGGTTTGGGGTTAATTGGAGTTGAATTGGGTGAGTTTGAGTTAGGTTTGGGTCAAGGGTCAAAATTGGGCTTTAAGGCCAAAACTGAAATTAGATCCAAATGTCAATCAAATTGGACTTGGATTTGGTCTAGATTGGTGTTGGGAATGTTGAATTGAAGTTTAGAATTGAATTGGACCAAAATTGGGGTCAATTGGGTAGGTTTGGTTTAACATTGGGTTCACTTTGGGTTAAAATGGGCCAAATTGAGGGTTTTGACAAAAGTAGGGTAAATTGACAAAATTAGCCCATGGTGTAGTTGGACAAAATGAAATTGGGAATATTTGGGATTTTCTGGAATTTTCTGGGAATTTTCTGAATTTTTGGATTTTTGGGTCAAGAGGGGTATTTTGGGTATTTGGAGGGTATTGGGAGGTTTTCTTGGAATTTTTGGTATTTTTGGGTATGGATGATCAATTTAAGTAATGTGTAAATGTTTGGAATTGATTTTGGAGAATTTTGGGTAATTTGGAAATTTTGAAAAATTTGGGTAATTTCAAGGTTTTGGGTAGCTAGGCGGTGTAGGGTCCCGGGGTCAAAAATCGAAAATTTGGGAAATTGAAGATCGGGTGGATGTAAGTGGAGTGAAATCATTTTGGTTGAGCCATGAAGCCATATCAAGCCCACATGAGCCATGGAGGGACCGATTTGAGGCATTCACTATGTTGTTCCTAACCCTCTTAGCCAAGGGCTTAGGGGTTAAGGACCATCCATGTGAATCACCTACATGAGTCAGGAGGTCAAGTTAGGTATGGGTGTAGTTTTAGGAGGTGTGTGAAAGTGTAGTGTATAAATGTAGTGTGTGTGTAAGTCAGCCCCTGCACCAGACCAGGCCACCCAGTGCAGTCCTAAGGCCAAAGAGTCCTTTAGGAACTCATCCTTTAAGCTTCCACATTTGATTTCAACCCTCTAGGTGATTAGGGGTCTACAGTCAAGTTTGTGGAGTTTGCAGGGAGTTAAGAAGTGGTTTGAATTTCTAAAAGGTGGGTCCCAATTCTAGTCCTCTAAGATAGTCAAAGGAAAAGCCTAAGGCTAGATCCTAAGTATTAAAGAGAAGAAGAGAAGACCTCATCAAAAATGAGGTCAACAAATGGACCCCCAATAGTGTGGTGAGCCGACGGAGCACACCGCGCGTATTGGCGTTGACCAAAGCGATCAACAAAACCAACACAGATGTCCAAGTGACGAACTTAGGACGAAGTAGAAGAGTTTCCGCTGGGGAGTAGCAAGTATATCTCTGAAACCGGAGATTCTTGAATTCTCGCTGGGGAAAGGAAAAGGAGGTGAATTCCAAATCACATGATCTGGGGGAATTTCGATTTAGATTTTATTTTGTTTCAATTTAAGTTTTGATGTGTGAGCTTAGATTTTAGTTTGGAGTTTCAATTTAGGTTGAAGTTTGTCAAGATTAATTTGAAGGGATTTGATTTGAAATGAAAATTGGAATTCTGAGGTTTTAGATGTAACATCTTCAACCTCGAAAGAAAATTGAATTGATCAGATTGAATCATTGCAATGAGGAGAGATCTCAGAGCAATGCGGTATTGGATGTAAAATCCTTAACCTCAAGAGTTTGATTTTGATGTATTTCATCGCAATAGGGAAAGAATCCTAAAGCAATGAATTCTTGGATATAAAATCCTCGACCCAAAAGTTTAAATTTGATGTATTTCAGTGCCGTAGGGAAAGAATCCTAAAGCAGTGTAGTCTTGGATGTAAAATCCTCGACCCAAAAGTTTGAATTTGATGTATTTCAGTGCCGTAGGAAAGAATCCTAAAGCAGAGTGCGAGTCTTGGATGTAAAATCCTCGACCCAAAAAGTTTGATTTTGATGTATTTCAAAGGCAATAGGAATGAATCCTAAAGCAAGTGCAGTCTTGGATGTAAAATCCTCGACCCAAAAGTTTGAATTTGATGTATTTCAAAGGCAATAGGGAAAGAATCCTAAAGCAAGTGCGATCTTGATGTAAAATCCTCGACCCAAAAAGTTTGAATTTGATGTATATCAAGGCAATATGGAAAGAATCCTAAAGCAAGGCAGTCTTGGATGTAAAATCCTCGACCCAAAAAGTTTGAATTTGATGTATTTCAAAGGCAATAGGGAAAGAATCCTAAAGCAAGTGCAGTCTTGGATGTAAAATCCTCGACCCAAAAGTTTGAATTTGATGTATTTCGATGCCGTAGGGAAAGAATCCTAAAGCAAGGTGCAGTCTTGGATATAAAATCCTCGACCCAAAAAAGTTCGAATTTGATGTATTTCAAGTGCCGTAGGAAAGAATCCTAAAGCAGTGCAGTCTTGGATGTAAAATCCTTTACCCAAAAAGTTTGAATTTGATGTGTTTCAGTGCAATAGGGATAGAATCCTAAAGCAGTGCAGTCTTGGATGTAAAATCCTCGACCCAAAAATTTGATTTTGATGTATTTCAGTGCCGTAGGGAAAGAATCCTAAAGCAGTGCAGTCTTGGATGTAAAATCCTCGACCCAAAAGTTTGAATTTGATGTATTTCAGTGCAATAGGGAAAGAATCCTAAAGCAGTGCAGTCTTGGATGTAAAATTTTCGACCCAAAAATTTGATTTAAGATTTGATTTGAAATTTGGAAGATCAAATTTGAAATTTGATCGAGAGTGGATTTGGAATTTGATTGAGAATTTGATTTGAGATTTGAAAAGATTGAAATTTGAAATTTGATTGAGAATAGATTTGGAATTTGATTGAGAATTCGATTTGAGATTTGAAAAGATTGAAATTTGAAATTTGATTGAGAGTGGATTTGGAATTTGATTTGTGATTTGAAAAGATTGAAATTTGATTTGGAATTTGGAAAGATTGAATTTAAAATTTGATTGAGAATTTGATTTGTGATTTGATTTAACATTTATGTTGATTTCGTTTATCTTTTAATGATTCAAATTTTATTTTATCGTTTATTTAATGTTCATGTGAATTTGGTGTTCGTCATTTTTAGATTTTTTTTTAGAAAGTTTTCTTTTATTCTTCTTTTTTTATTTCTTTTCTGTTCTTTGTTCGAAGTTCATTTAACTTTAATGGCGTTTCCCAGTTAATTTGCACAAAAGAGGTGAAGGCCAAAAATGTGACATGGTCACTTTCATTCCAATCATGTTGAAGATACATCATACAACTCGATCTGGAATACATCTCATACAATCCATGTAGACTCAAAACGGACTATGTATGATCTTTGTTGATCCATCAAAGAAGCATCCGTCAAAAATCCATGTCCGAATAGTGGGGTACATGGTCAATAACATCACCTTCCAAGCCATCCTCGGCAAGGATGCCGTATGGATGTACATCGGAGGTGTGATATTTCCCATGTAACTCACGACTCGTAAGGCCGGAGGCTCTCTAGCTCGGGTCCGTCGGAAATGGTAAGGTGTCTTCCCGTCGTCCATTCTCCCGAAAGTGACCGAGATCCGCTTCACCGGTACTCCCGGTATGCAATGTTTAGCGATATCCGCTCCGTTGCCCTTCGCATCATGACGGAACCTACCGGTAAAGGTATCTTCACCGGCCCTCGGAACTCACCCGGGCCACGATATCCGGAGGTCGCATCCGAACATGATGTTACACTCGTTCGGAAAGAGACCGTGCGTAAAGGTCCGACAAAGTCGTGGTGATCTATATGTGGGGGTATGCGATCACCCCGTTTGTAGATGTTGATAATGCAACTATTGGGTATGCAATCTACGCGGCACTCTCCAAGTTATCAATCTCTTCACCATTCTCTTGATGACTAATGGCATCGGATCTACTTGCCCATGACGGAGTATTCCCGTGGGTTTCCCTTCCCGTCTTCAAAGAAAGTTGTAGCAAGCATCCGCATTGTATTGTGATTCTTCCCTTCCCCGGCATCCATCTCCGGGGTTCCGAGTAGGTATTTTCCCTTAGGCGGCCTCGCTCGGCCCATTCTTTTCAAATCCCGGATACAATCCACGATTTGCTCGTTGTTCATACTCCGAGAATACGTCCGTATGTAGCTCGAGGCCCTCTAGTATATTGATTCTTCTACCTTTAATTCTCTCGAAGTATTCAAAGGTTTTCTTTTCAACATTCTGCATTCTCTCCAGCTCGTATTCCGGAATGATCTGCAGATGGCGAGGCCTTGTGACATATTGTGGGATATATGGTTCAATCCCTTCACGTTCTCCTCGCATACCTCGGCTCCTCGGGGATGATGCCCGTCGGGACATCCCCGGGGTTGCTTCGCAACAAGGGCATGCATTACCGGTGGTTCTATCCGGTGGCGTGGTAGCCTTCTTTCTTCCGATCTTCTCGGAGATTTCCCCGGTCCTTTTCGTTATCCTAGGAGATGGCCTCCTTTCTTCGGGTTCCTGGTGAACCGGTGTCCTCGAAGTGTATGTACTGGCATTAGCAACTGTCTCGTCGCGCTGGTCCGCAGCTAGTTTTGTTAACATCTTACGGATACGGCGATTCTTATTTCTTCGTTGCGTTGCCGTGAGAGTAGCTCTTCGAACTTCTTGAGTATCTGTGGGCGCGGCGCTGACAAGCCTGCCCTCTGCTGTAGCCACTACAGACTTCATTTTCTTGTCTTCTTCAGCATTTGCCTTTCTTTACTTGTTGTTGGATTGGTGGCTTGGGCCACTCACTTTCATCACTGTCTGCCCGGGTAGTTCTTCTCGGTTAATCGGGACCCGGTCACTTTCCTCGTATCGTAGGCTCCGCTGGTGCGAAATCCGAGTCAATCTCGATTATCGCTCCATCTTTCACCCTCTTTTCATCGAGTGCAAGGCTTACGCCATTCTTAAAGTTCAGGACCAACCGCCCGTTCGACATTTCCCTGCGAAAAGATAAGGAAAAGGATCAGGGGCTGTACTAAGAACAAGAACATTAAGAAAATGTTTATTAAAGACATTTTTTTATATATATTTTTTTTATTTTCGAATTTAACAGGAATGAAGTAGGATAAGATCAGGGAAGAGATTTTGATTTGGAAAAGAAAACAAGGAAAACTTTATTATCATGATTTTATTTATTTTAGTACATTTTATTATTTTTGGGTTCGGACTCAATTATCAGTAATTACTTCGCCTGTGTTTCTTAGGGATGAAGAATTCATTCCTTCGAAACATCGAGTAGCGTAATACTTTTTCAAGTATCGTCCATTGATCGGAAGCATATGTCGTTCTCCCCGGCAATTCACTAGCCGGTAGGAACCTCCCGAGTATACTCGCTTCAACCACAAACGGTCCTTCCCAAGTGGGTTCAAATTTTCCTCCTATCTTGCGATGTGCAAGGATAGGTCTCTTGAGAACGAGAACTAAGTCACCAACTTTGAAGGTTCTCGGGCGGACCGGCTTGTCATGGGCTCGAACCATCTTAGCTTGGTATAGTTCTAAATTCCGTTGCGCTGCAAGTCTTTTCCCTTCCAAGCTTTCTAATTCTTCGAGTCGTAATTTGGCGTTTTCTTCCGTCGTGATCTTGTTTGCAACCGCAATTCCGAGTGAAGGAAGCCGAACCTCTAAAGGTAACACTCGCCTCGGACCCATACACCGCAGCGTAAGGTGTAGCTTCGAGTAGGAGTTCGAAGGTTGTCCGGTAGGCCCATAAGGCTTCTAACAATTTCTCGTGCCAACTTCTCTTATTATCGTCCAAGGTTTTCTTTAAGATTTGAACGAGAGTTTTATTAAAAGCCTCAGCGAGGCCGTTTGCTCTTGGGTAGTAAATTGTCGAGTATCGCCAGTCGATTCCGTGTCTCTCGACAAAATTGTTTATTTGCGTGCTTCGAATGCCGACCCATTATCCGAGATGATCCTGCGCGGTACTCCGAAACGGTAGACAACTTGGTTCTTGAAGAACCGCAGCACGTGGTGTGCTTTCACTTCTCTAAGTGGAACCGCTCTCGCCCACTTGGAAAAGTAATCCGTAGCCGCAAGAATGAAGCGATGTCCTTTTGAAGATGGTGGTTCTATCGGACCCACTATATCTGTGCCCCAACATTCAAATGGCCACGATGCGATTGTCGGATGTAGCACATTTGGAGGTTGGTGTAGAACCACTCCGTGCACTTGGCATTGGTGACGGCTCTTGGCGATTTTCATGCAGGTCGGTCATCATCGAGGGCCGGTAGTACCCTAGTCTTTTAATTTTCTTCTTCATCTTCGGACCCGACCGGTGAGCGCCACGGAGTCCCGAATGTACCTCTTTAACAATTTCACGGGCCTCGGACCCGCTTAGGCACCTTAGCCACATTTGATCAAAAGACCTTCTGTACAGTGTGTTGTTTATTAATGCGTAAGACGCAGTTCTTTTCTTGATCCGATGGGCTAGCGACCTATCGTCCGGTAGCTTTCCTGTTTGCGGTGTAATCTATCAATGGCTGTCGCCAATCTTCCGTGTTTTCCGTCATCGCTGCAACTGATTCTTTTTCTTTTTCCGATTTGTGTATTGTGTCTATGTCGAGCCGTGATAGGACCCGACGTCCGTGAACCGACACTTCTACTCGATTCATCTTGCAAACAGGCAAATTCTTTTGCGAGACGGGCTAAAGCATCCGCTAAAGCATTTTCTTTTCGGGAATTTTGTAGATCGTTACATTTGGAATCTGTTCCAATAACTCGTATGGCATACCTGGAAGTATTGTTCGAGTCTTGGCTTTAAAATTCGTATCGTCCAGCGATCCGTTGAATGATTAACTCGCGAATCCCCGTAGATGTTGATGTCCGTTATCCCCATTTGAATAGTTAATTCCAGTCCCGTTATGAGGGCTTCGTATTCTCGCTTCGTTGTTTGTACACGGTTCCGTCAAGTGGTAGGAGTATCTTAACATCCCCCGCTCCGGTGTTATAAAGATTAGCCCGATTCCTGCCTTACCGGGCACTATCACTTGCGATTCTTCATCTTTGTGTGCTTAAGATGCTCCATCGAAATACAATTCCCAACATCGATCATCAGGGTCTTCTAGATTCATTATTTGTTCATCTGGCAAATCGTCATTGAGAGGAGATTCTGCCGGCAAAGGGTGTGCTGCGAGAAAGTCTGCTAAGACTTGTCCCTTCACGGCACGAAGAGGCACGAAAGTTATATCGAATTGCAATAATATCATCGACCATCTGGCAAGTCTGCCGGAAAGTGTTGGACGAGTCATCAAGTATTGCAATGGATTAAACTTCGAGATTAGGTTGACCTTATGAGAAAGCATGTAGTGCCTGAGCTTTTGAGCGGCGAAGATCAGGGCCAAACAATGCTTTTCAATTGCGGGATACCTTACTTCCGTCGGAAGTAAACGACGGCTTAAGTAGTAAAGAGCGTTTTCTTTACCCTCATCATCGACTCGGGCTAACAGGGCTCCGAGAGAGTCGTCTAAAGCCGCGGTGTAAAGTATCGCCGGTCTACCCGAGATCGGGGCTGCTAAGACATGAGGTGTCATTAAATATTGTTTAATGTCCTCGAAGGCCTTCTCGGCATTTCTCTTCCCAAATAAATTTGACGTCCTTTTTAACTAGTGCCGAGAAAGGCCGACACCTACTCGACAAGTTCGAGATAAAGCGTCGAAGATATGCCGACTTCCTTGAAAAGATCGTAGTTGTTTTAAGGTTTTGGGAGGCGGCATTTCTAAGATAGCTTTAATCTTTTCCGGGTCGATTTCAATTCCACGATGTCGGACAACGAATCCTAAGAATTTCCCGGAGGTGACGCCGAAGGCGCATTTTAAGGGATTCATCTTAAGGTTAAATTGTCTTAATCGTTCGAAAACAATTCTCAAATCATACAGTGGTTTTCCTTTACTTTGCTTTTGATGACCACATCGTCCACGTAGCATTCGACTTGATTGTGGATGAGATCATCAAAAATTCTTGTCATTGCTCTTCGGTAGGTTGTTCCTGCGTTCTTCGGTCCGAATGGCATCACCGTGTAGCAAAATACTCCGATCGGCGTTCGAATGTTGTAAGCTTTTCATCTTCCGGAGCCATTTTTATCCGGTTGTATCCTCGAAGATCCATCCATGAACGAGAATATTTCATGTGTCGAAGCAATGTCGATCATTAATTCTGGGATCGGTAGAGGGAATTCTTCCTTTGGACATGCCTTGTTTAAATCTCTCGAAGTCCACACAATTCCGATCCGACCATTCTTCTTTCGACCGGCACCACATTGGCTAACCAAGTCGGGTATTGTTCTTCACGGACAAATTTAGCGTCTATTAGCTTTTTAACTTCGGCTATGACTTGTTGTTCGATTTCTAGACGCATTCTTCTCGGGACCTTGTCCGACCGGGACGAAGTAGGATCCACTCCTAGCTTATGGACTGCAACCTCTGGAGCTAATCCTGGCATTTCATCGTAGTTCCAAGCAAAACAATCTTTAAATTCCATTAATAATTTGATTATTTCTTCGGAGTCTTCTTTGTTGAGTAAGGAGCTAACAAAGGTAGGTCTAGGCTCTTCGCTAGTACCTAAGTTAACTTCCGTTAACTCATCTATTGTAGATTTAATTTCTTCTTCGAATTCGGTGGAGCGTCTCCAATTTGTAAATCTTCGAGTTCGTCCGTAGTTTCCATGCAGTTTTCATTGGACTTGCAAGTGACAACGAAGCAAAATTCAGTATCGTCAACTGACCCTACTGTGCCGAATCCGAGTCCATACTTTGAATTGGGTGGACGGCCCGAGTTATTCCATAATTTTTCAAAATGTTGTGATTGACCTTTTGTCCATTGTCGAGGTAAGAAACCACGTTGAATTAAATTTTGAACACGAGGAGAGTACCACTCAAAAGGTAATTCCATTAATTCTGATGAAGTGACATCTTCGAATTGTACATGATTTTCAGTTTTGGAGGAAGAAGCACCACGGTAGAATTTGATTGGTTTTGCACCGTCGTTACGTACTTCTTTGACCACCATACCCTCGATCTTGTTAGAATGGATCGGGGTTAGTGTCATAGTATGTACGTAGTGGTTAATCTTCTCGTACATCGATTTATATTCTTCATTCTTTTCATCTTCGAGAGAGATCTTGAATTGCGGCTTCTTCCGACTTATTGTCGCTGCTTCTTGTTTGATTTCTTTTTCTTCTTCAGAACTATCTTCCCAATCAACATTGATGGCTGGTTTCCTCTGTCCAACCGTCCTAGCGTCTCTACCACGGCCTCGTCCCCGGCCTCGACCTCGGATGCGAGTTGTGGAGAAACCTTCACCATCTCGCCGGAAGGGAGTGGTGAGTGTTTGTCGGACTAGAACTTCAGGTTCTTCGTTGTCCCGAACTTTCTTTGCTTCATTTGTTACGGTATCTCCGGAGAAGATTGTTTTCTTTGGCGGTGCATAATAAGCTGCATCTTCATGGATTCCAATTTCATGTACGGAGAATGGTTGTAAGTCGCCTTTGATGCACTGTTCCCCTCCATCGTAGTATTTGATGCACTGGTGTAGAGATGATGGTACCATCCTGTTTTCATGTATCCACGGTCGGCCCAGCAGAGCGTTGAACGATGTCTCTGAATCAATTATGTGAAATTTTGCGGTTGTCTTTGCTAAGTCACCGGTCTTCATCAGTAGCGTTATTGACCCGAGGGCTCTTTCTCCTTTCTGGTTGAATCCTCTTAATAACATTTTGTCTGCTTCGAGCTCGCGAGCATCAATTTCCAAGTATGCTAGCGTTCGAAGACTCATTATATTGATTGATGCTCCTGGATCCACCAATACTCTGGAGAGCGTAAACTTCCCAATTGTAACCGAAATGTACAATGGTCGGTTGTGATCTCGCCGTCCCAAGTAGTAGGTCATTGTCCGTGAAGGTAACGCCTCGTCGTTCCTTTAACGAGCAAACCTCATCTAAGGAATCTCCGGCCATTCGAGCTAAGCAAATTTTCGGATCAAGTAAGGCCTTGATCGAGCTTCTCTCATCTCCTTTGATAAGATGAGAGCATCGTAAATGCTCGGCTTGGTCGGTAGTTTCCTAAGATGGGCTAGTACGTTGTAGTCCACTTTATTTTCATGCGTCTCGGCTTCTTCTCGAATGGGTATTTCTTCCGCCGGGGTTGGTTCTTCTTGAACAACCACCGCTTTCCTTTGTCTTTTGGACCCATTCTTGGAGGTAGAACTTTTCCACTTCTCAAGTTGACTTCGTAATTTCCTCCGAATCTAGTGTTGAGCTTGTCGGTGTCTCCTCTTGAATCGGAATGACAGGCTCTTCCGGATTATCTTCAGAATCTGAAGGCTCTAACTCTATCGTAACTGGAGCTCCTCGAAACTCACAGATAGATCCGTTGCTTGTTGAACTCTCGTAGCCTCCTTGATTGCTGCCTTCTTCGTTATTTTGCTCGTCGAGATCGTGTATGATTTGAGAATTGTTGTTGGTATCGAAGTCGATGTCCGGATTGTCGCTAGTTACGTAATCGTTAGAAACAGTCAAAACGTAGCCAACGTCATCACCCTTATCATTATATGATCCCACCGAAGTGAGCAGATAATCATACAAAATCAGAGGTTCGAGGGATTTCTCCCCCGAATCGGAAACAACTATCCTAGGATAAGCAGCCCCTAGTCTAGCCTTAGGAGTCTCGGTCCTCTCTTCTTCGTCAATTTTCTTCTTTTCTTCAATCATCTCCTGTTGAGGTGGTTCTTCTATCGCAAGTGATAGTACCGGCTTAACAGGTCTCGAACTCTGAATTGAAGCTCGCACCGAGGTGGTTCGGATGTTGTCTAAAATCTTCTTCGAAGACCTCGTCCGAGCGGTAGTCCATCCATCGTCGCTGCATAGGGATCTATCGGAATGACGGGATCGCTTGAGATAACATTGACGGAACCTCCTTTCGGGGTTCCTTCATGTACTCCTTCGGGATTGTTATATTTCCTTTCCGAAGGTTGTCGTCGAGCCAACTTTTAAAGGTAATGCAATCTTCTATCTTGTGCCCAAGCATCCGTGGTAGGGGCAAAAGTTGGGATCACCGTTCTTGTTGACTTCCTCCGGTCTTTTAGGCTCGTGCAGCTGGAAATCTGGAGTCTTCATCGACTACGGAACATTTTCGGTACTCGCTTCATTCTTGAACGGATATTCTCTCGCTCGAAGTTCCCTTAATGTACGTTGCGGACGAGACGGTTGTTCATACCGCGGAGACGACCGATAGCTGGACCGGGGTTGCCGGTAATTCCGTTGTGGTTGTCTGCGGCCGTTCCGGTGGTATTTGCATCGGTTGCTTGCCTTTGTCAACTCGCTGCAACGATCCCGGATTTCTTTTCGAAGGTCTTCACCGGCTTCGCTTGTCCGCCTTGTCGTCGAAACTTAATTGCTTCGCCTCTTCTTGCAAGCTTCCGGCCTTGCTTAACAACTTCTCGAAAGTCTTAATAGTGAATCCTTTCGAGGAGAAGTGCTATCGGGCCGTGAATGCTTTTAAGTAAAATGCCGATCGCATGTTGTTCTTGTAGTTGTGGTTCACACTTCATGCTTAAGTTCCTCCATCGAAGTATGTAATCCACCAAAGTTTCATTCGGCCTTTGTTTCTCTACCACTAAATCACCTATAGTGATGTGGTGCCGAGCTCCGCGAATCGCTTGATGAAGAGGTTCTCTAGCTCGAGAACGTCTTCACCGAACCATTTGGTAATTCCGCATACCGCCGAAGGCGATTCCCGACGGACCGCCGACGAACCGTCGGAAGAGTAATGCATCGCTCCCGCCGGCATTACAACAACCGGCACGAAAGTGTGCAACATGCCGTCGGGGTTCCCGGTTTCGTCGAAGGTCTTGAACGGAGGTGGTACGAAGCCTTTCGGGTATTGGACAGCGTCGAATTCTTCCGGGTAAGGTCTACCCGTCCGAATGGATGTCCCGCTCTTCGATTGTGCTAAGGCTTCTCGCACTCGCCGTTCCACTAAGTTCTTGATATCCTTTTCGGGGATCATACTTTGTGTTGTATCCTTTTTCGACTGATCAACCCCATTGACGGATGTAATCTCCTTTCCTCCGTCTACAATGTGAATGACCTCCGGGGGTGTCTCTCTATGTGGTTGTACTTCGACTCCGGAGAGTGGCCGCAGCTACGGCCATCTCTTCCATCCTTTTCGCCATTCGAGCGATCGTGTCATCTTTTTCCCGAAGCCGCCTTCACATCGCCTCGGCTCCTCTCTTCTGCGCGGCTGCAGGAGCACCTTGCGAAGCCGATGAAGCTCGTGTCTCAACCATATTGATTTCTCGCATATTCGTCGTCCATGAATTCCGATGAATCGATCTCATCTCCGAACTTTTCTTCTCTTTCTTTTGCCAACCGTCGGATATCGGTTCTCAACTTTTCCATGGCATCTTCTAGCGGGGCTTTCTGTGTGTCTTTGCGGTTGTCATGCGATAGCTGCCGGGTCCCTTTTTCACGAGTCCCCTTTATCGCAGTAGCACTTTCTTCAGATTCCAGCCTCCTGGCGAGACTTTCTTTCTCGGGCTGTTGTTTCAATCTTAATCGCCCAGTAGTGGGACGCCATACCATCCTTCTAGCAGCAGAAGGTCTAGGACCAGATGGTCTGTCGGCCAAATGCTGGAAGGTGGTATCCTCCCTAATCTGTAATCCTGAGACTACGACAGGCGGACTAGCCTTCATTCTTTTACTCGGCTTTTCTCGTCATGACGGCGGGCTCTACTCGGGGCCCAAGATGGGATTTGATCGGCACCCGCCCTATCCTTCGTAGAATCTCCGATACGGGCGCTTTTCCTTCTTTGCTAACTTTTCTACTAAAGTTTGCAGTCGAGCAAACGGTGTAGTTCTAGTTCTTTTCTTGCGGCTATCGTTGTAATATGCGGGCCGAGGTAATGTGGCAACGAATCTTGCGAACATTCTCCTCATCCTCCGCGGTGGAGAGGGGATGGAACCCGCTTCCTCCCAAGAGTGGTATGTAGTCGGCAGCGGTGTATATTCCGGTAGCGGTGTATATTCCGGCGGTGTATATTCAGGCTTCTGGATTTCCTCTAGAAAGCAATTTCAGCAGCTCCGGCTTCTCCGGCGATCTTTCTACTTCGTTTCTTCTTCGGGTCCTTGTCGCTGACGGAATCTTTGAACCGGACCCGATTTCGAAAACGAAGGTCTTACAGAAGATCCGTACCCTCCACGGTAACAGTGTTTACCATAGTTCCGGATTTCTTTCCCCTTCGATTTGGCGAAGTCGGGGTAGGTGCGAAACAACTAGACCGGTGGGGGTAGTAAGAACAGTCCTCCCGCGAACGGCGTAGCTCCTCCTAGTCGGGATCCTTTGCAGGGGAGGAAACTCTCGGGTCGACCTAAGGTTGAACTCGCGCGTGGCTCCTCAGCTTCAGATACCTTGTTCGTCAGTGCAAAGAGGGAGACGTCGGTGACTTTGACATTCATGTTTTCAAATCCTTGTCCGAATCGGATGATCCCATTGTCGGGCAGCTCATCCTTATAGACAGCGAAGTCCAGTCCATTGGTGAAGGAGAAAATCAGCTTCGGGGCTTCCATTTCTGCAGGGTAGATTCTGGTTGTCAATCCCAAGTTATGCTTCTTTTCTTTAGGACGAAAAGAAAGGAATTGAAAAGAGTCCGAACTCATTCTTGTTCATGTATTTATAAGAAGGAATCATTTGTTAAAAGAGTCACTTATTAGAGGGTTTGTTTATTTAGAACGGAATGTTCAAAGGTGTAGAGAAGGTAAGGAATCCGATTCAGAGTTGGAAAGGAAAAGAGAGTCTTAAGCAAGACTTCTCGACTCGAAGACTCATTCCTAAACTAACACCTATTGGGGGTCCACCCCACCTCAGAAATGAGGTAAAAGGATCTCGGAACCTCTCTGTTTATGGGTGTCTAAACAGTGGTTCCTAAATCCGAGAGAATGTTGGCTATACTTGTCCAAGGTAGAAATGAACATAGTATTCCAACGGAAAGAAGGGTAGTTTGATCCATTAAGGACATGGATGCACTACCGATTTTTGAAAGCAGAATTATTTGATTATAATGGAGAGAGGAATTTTCCCCAGCGGAGTCGCCAGAAATCTGTCGGCATATTTTTTAGGTTGTGTGTTGTGTTTTGAAGAGGGGTCGCCTACAGAAATTGTCGGCGAATTCTTAATTTAGTTTAAATAAATAATTTTGAAAAGTAGTATTTGATTTTGAAAATAATTTTAAATTTGAAGATTTTAAGATATGAAATCAAACCGATCTCACATCCCAAATAGTTTATATAAACGAGCACCACACCACAAACCGTGTATCTATCCCTAAGGATAGACACACTGCTTGATGGTGGGGCTTGATTAAACAAACTAAAAGATTTGTGACATCCGTTTTGTCTGCGAACCAATTTTATAAGCCGACAAATTCCCCTGCTTAATATGAAAGCATTAAACAGGGTTTATATTACTCGGGTTCTTTAAAATTCCTATAAGGGCAAGCCCCTATAGTTAATTACATCTTAAGTGATGGGAATCACCTAAGAAAACTCTCGATAATAATCAATAATTCTGCTCTCAAGAATTTCAAAGTTTAAGTTTTCAAGGGATTGAATTTTGGAATTTCAATAGGGAATGGATCAAATTTGGAACATTTTTTTGTTTTGGGAATCCAAAGGAAGAAAGGTAGGAGAAATCACAGATTCGAAGCGAACTTCGGTAATTTCCCGACTATCCTATTGTTTGGCTTGGATTTAGGAAAGTCCTAATGTTTTTTTAAATGTTTTGATTTTGCCAATTTTAATTAATTAGGGCTTATATTTATATTACAGAATCATACAAATAGCCTCGAAGATGTGAGGGTTTATGTCGTATCGGACGACTACCTCGGAATCCTAAAACCGGTTAGGGCTTAATTTGCAATGCAAATGCCTAACAAAAGATTGAGGATTTATGTTGTACTAAGCAAACTACCTTGAAATCCTATGGCTTGGTTATTTAATTCTAAGGAAGTTTTGCTGAAGTAGACTCGAGTTTTGCTGATGACGATGGTCGTGCTGCCCACCATGCTCCGAGCTCCTTATTGTTGCAGAGGTTTAGTTTTAGAAAACATAAATCAGGGGATGAGAAAAGTGTTTTGGTTTAGAGAAGTCTTAATTTCCAAGTGTTTTTTGTGTTTTAATTAAAACAAATCTTAAAGTTGATTATAACGACACCGGTTAAGATCCCACGGTTCCATCCTTCCGGCATCATTATTTTTATCGGATTCACTTAGTCCGGATGAATTTGCTAAACTCAACTGAATGAGTTCCACACTTTCATTTAGACCGTGGGAAATCCCGTTAGCAACACGTAGGTTACATCATCCGAGGTATTCCCGATCATCCAACTGGACGTTTTAATTTAGTTGTAATTGTAGTTTTGTGTTCTGTTTGTGATTAAATTTTGAGTTGTTTTATATTTTGAAATGTTATGGCGGTGAATTTTATCTTGCAATGACTTTTAACTTAGTTTTGGTTTCAGTTTTAGGGTCTATCCTAAAGGTGTGGATTTTCATGCAACAGTTGTTTATCATGCAAGAAAAGTAAGTGCGATGCGATTAATGAAATTGCAATAATGTAAATTGCAAGAAAGTAAATTGCAATAAAATAAAAGCGTACCCTGAGGGTCTTCCCGTCATCCCAAGCTGCACTTAAAACACAATTAGAATATTTAAGCAAGTTCCTAGGTAAAGCTAAGGTAAGGGTTATGGTTTTCTACCAAGTTCCTAATCCTATAGCTAGTCATTTCCTATGACGTCTAGGTTCTTGTGTTTTTGTTTGAAGACGATTTTCTTCATCAAAGAACAATTAAATTCAATTGTTCTTATAAACATCCTATCATATTGAGAAAGTGTTTAAGAAGAATCTTAAACATCTTTTCAATACTTCTAGGATTATTTTAAGTCCAAATGAGTTTAATTATACAAATGAATTAATCGTCCGGGAATTCAAGTTTTGTTAACTTCGTTCAGTGAACTAGGACATTTGAATATCCTATGAGTGAGGTAACATCTCATTTAATGTTCTGTTTAGGAGTTATGATAACTAAATCTTTTGAGAGTAAATTGGTGTTCAAATGATTTAATTTAAGTTAATGGGTTTAAATTTGGAATAGTGTTCAAGTTGCTTTATATTTAATTTCTTTCTGTTTTAGGTGATGTTATATTTAATTTAATTTAATTTAATTTAATTTAATTTAATTGAGTTTTAATTTAATTTAATTCAATTTAATTCAATTTAGTTCGATTAATTTGACTTGATTTAGTTTTAATTTAATTTGATTTAATTTAATTTTAATTTAATTTTAATTTAATTTAATTTGATTTAATTTAATTTTATTTAATTTAATTTAATTTAATTTAATTTGATTTAATTTAATTTAATTTAATTTGATTTTATTTATTTAATTTAATTTAATTTAATTTAAGTTATTTAATTTAATTTAATTTGTTTATTTAATTTAATTTAATTTAATTTAATCTTTAATTCAATTTTTAATTTAATTCAACTTTTAATTTTAATTTAATTTAATCTAATTTAATTTAATTTACTCAATTTAATTTAATTTTTAATTTAATTTAATTTTTAATTTTAATTGAAATTTTTAAAAGAGTTTAATAATTTAATTTTAGTTTAATGATTAAGTCTTTTAATGTTTTTGAATTTGAGTTATCATTTTAATTAAGAATTGAATATTAATGAGATAATTAATTCAGGGATTTTTAAATTAAAGAATAAATCTCTTCCTAATAATATCCCTATTTTAATAATTCCAATTTTATTATTCTTCCAAATTTAATCAATTATTTAATTAAGGTTTAATTATTTTAAAATTGTTTAATGGGTTTCTACCATTTAATTATTTAAATTTCAATCATTCAAATCAGATTAGGATCAAATATTTTACTTGTTAATTTTTTATTAAACCTAAAGTTTTAATTAAGGATTAAAAATTTTAATTACCACTTTACCCTTTAAGCTTAATAATTTCATAACTCACTAAATTGAACTCAAATGAACTTGAAATTTTTATGTAACTTCACTCATATGTCAATAAAGACATGAGAGGAGAAAATGTGATTTTTCTGTGTTTAATTTATTTATATAATTATTTTTGGTAGAAAATAGAGATTTCCAAGGAAAATTTAATAACATGACCAAGGGAAAGTGTCTGTCCTTAAGAAAATTAGGGGACATTCCTAATGACCAGAGGACCACTTGGACCAATTTTGGTGATTTTTTGAATTATATTGTTTTTATTATAATTATTTTAAGTTTTGGAGTGTTAATTAATTTAAAAATAAAATAAATGTTGAAAAATAAATTTTATATTTTTCAAAGATCTCTCTGATATCAAGGAAATCAGAGAATCAAATTTTACAATTTTCTGATTTTTCTATGATTTATTATAATTATTTTAGTGAAAAAGCTATAAAACATATTTTTTTAATTTTAAAATTACCCTAGAGCTTTAAAATTTAATATCTCACTAAATAGACCTAAGAAAAATGTGGGGTTTGTTCCTAAGTGATTAAAATTCAAAATGTGACATTTTGGTGAATTTTATTACTTTTGTGATTTTTATTATTTTTTAATTATTAAAATATTAAAATAATATTAAAAATCAACTTTTTTAGAAAATTGAAATTTTAATTTTCTTAAATTCCCCTGATATCAGAGAGGCTCCAAAACCAATTTGGTGAATTTTTAAAAAGTATTTTAAAAGTTATGAATTTTTAAAGTTTAAAATGACTTAGTGGCTTAATCAACCCAATTAGTGGGGCTAACCAAGTCCAATTGACCTCAAACTTTTATGGTGGATTCCTCTGATCCTAAAGGTCAGTGGAGAATTGATTTCAGGTCAATTTGATGTATGGTTAGCTCTAATTAATTAGAGACCTATTTTGGTTGTTTAAGCCAATTAGGGTTGTTTTAAATGAACTAACTCAAAACCTATTTTTCCTGGGGTTCTCTGGTCATAAGGAACATCACCAAATTTTCCTAGAATTTATTTCACAACATGCTATTTATTGGAATTAAAATACTCAAAATAGTAACATGAACTTGAAAAATCAATAACTCTTCATAGAGATGGCTTCTGACTTTGGAAAATTCAGGGAATGTTCCCAAATTCGGAGGCTTCAAAAGCTCTTTGGTCTCATGCCATGGTGAATTGTATACATGCATGGAGAATTAAAAGTATGCAGAGAGTAAATAAATTATTAAAAATAAAATACTTGATGAAATTAAATGATTTTTTTTCCACATTATTCTCCTCTGTTCACTGAGCAAGAGGGTATTTTTATTTTATTTTTCTGATTTTTCTACACAAAGTTATGAATTTTTAAAGTTTAGGGAATTAAATAAATAGAAAATAACCCTAATTTTCTATTTATCCACGCGGCGCCAACTCATCCTCGGCATCTCCGAATGCACACGCGTCGCGCTCCCATTCGACGCCGCCATCTGACTCAGCGCTCCGGGCCCCGCGGTTCTTGTACCGTCTCCTGGTCCGACGCCATCTGAGCCGTCCATCCGCGCGTGTATTGAATGGACGGCATCCGTTCATCGTCCCCGAGTGTCCTCACCCGAGAGCCGTCCACACTAAATCCCTAAGATCTCACTCGATACTCAATGGATTTTCATGTTCTTATGCTCTATGGATTCGTCTTGAAGAGACGAACACATCTATACGGTTATCATGCATTGAAATTAAAGCATTCGAAATGGAGAATCTCCAGAAGCTCGGGATGAAGAATTAGTTCATACCTTTGCTCAGAGAAGTGTGGCTTCGATCTGAGAGTTGTTGCACCTTCGATTGGATCCTAGCAAGCTCCAGATGAAGTCTCCTGGTCTGGTGAATTGTCTAGATGTGATTTCGACCAAGCCCGATCACAAAGCTTCGGAGGCCGGAGCAACCGGGTGGCCCGTAGATGGGGCTTTCGTCGGTGGACACCTTCCCTCGGTCCGGTGAAGGTGTAGAACCAATTAATTTGGGGATTGGCTCACCGTGGAGAAGTGTCCTGGTTTTGGGTGGAATTTCAACTCGAAATCGAGCTCGCGGAGAAGAAATGGCAGGGGGATCTCACCTGGGATCAAGTGCTCCGTGTATGGGGAGGAGTCCGGAACAATTTTGGCGCAGTTTCCTTAAGGTTTTTTTTCAGTACCTCTCATGGCCGAGAGGGGTGGTGTTTAAATAGGAGAGGGAGGAGGGCCTCCCAGGGAGAGTTAGGGCTTGAGATCAGCTGCTCTTGGCAAGAGAAGAACAGCTCCAATGGCCACTGAGGATGGGGCAGCTCAACAGGTGAGAATTCCAAGTTGGGCTCACATGTGAGCTCTCGACCATGGTGTTTTCCGGCGGCCTGGTGGCTGGCCAGCCAGGCATGGGTCACCCTCAAGGTCAGGTGGGTCAGTGGCCGGACTTGGTGCAAGCAATTGGCAATTGCCATGTGTAAAGAGCTTGGATTGAAATGGAATGGGGGAAGACCATTTTGGGTCCAAATGAGTCAACCCATGGTTTTGGGCTAGGTTCACCACCCAAGGCCCGGTCTTGGGCTGAAAAAGATCACTTGGGTCGGCCAAGAGAGAATGGTGTGGTCTCCATCCATGATGAGGTGGCTAAGCATGGTTTAGTGTGTGACATGCTTAAGGTAAAAAAGGGGTTAAGGAGGATTAGGAAAGGGGCCCCTCCTTTTGCCATTAATGGCTTGATCACATGTCAAGCCTTCCATGGCTTCATGTGGCTTGTCCATGGCTTGCATGGCTCACCTTTGGCTTGGGAAAAGGTTTGGTCAATTTCATGAAAATGGATTTTAGGAATTTTTGGTAATTTGATGGAAATTTGTATGAAACTTGAATTGGAATAATTTGATGGTGAATTTAGGACTTAGGTAATGGATTTAATTAAGTGGATGACAAATGGAGATGTCATGTGGGCTTTAGGGTAGATTTTGGGCTTTTGAATTTGAAGGAAGTGGGCTCTTAGGAAAGTTTAAGGGAAATGGGCTCTTCAATTTTAGGATGGGCATTTGGGTAAAGATTTTGTGAAGAACTTTGTCAAATAAATGTCAAAATTGGTTTAGGGATGTTCTATGAAGGGCTTGGAGTCAATTTGGTGTGATTTGGAGTTGAATTGGTTTGAATTTGGGTTTATTTGGTAAGTGGGCCTATATGGGTCAAAGTGGGCCAAGTTGGGATAATGTTGGGCTAGGGTTGAAATTGATGTAAAATCAATGTTGAGAAATGTTTATGGGAGTGTTTCAAAGAGGTTTTAGCTTTGGTTGGGCTTTGATTTTGGGGTTTGGGCTCATTTGGGTTAGGTTTGGGTTTAGGTCAAAAATGGGCCTTTTAGCTTTGGGTTGAATTTGAGTGAGGTTTGGGTCTAAATTTTGGGCAAATCATGTTAGTGTTTTGTTTTTGGGAATGTTAAGGAAGATTTAGAAAAGGTTTGGGGTTAATTGGAGTTGAATTGGGTGAGTTTGGGTTAGGTTTGGGTCATGGGTCAAAATCGGGCTTTAAGGCCAAAAGTGAAATTGGATCCAAATGTCAATCAAATTGGACTTGGATTTGGTCTATATTGGTGTTGGGAATGTTGAATTGAAGTTTAGAATTGAATTGGACCAAAATTGGGGTCAATTGGGTAGGTTTGGTTTAACATTGGGTTCACTTTGGGTTAAAATGAGCCAAATTGGGGGTTTTGACCAAAGTAGGGTAAATTGACAAAATTGGCCAATGGTGTAGTTGGAAAAAATGAAATTGGGAATATTTGGGATTTTTTGGAATTTTCTGGGAATTTTCTGAATTTTTGGATTTTTGGGTCAAGAGGGGTATTTTGGGTATTTGGAGGGTATTGGGAGGTTTTCTTGGAATTTTTGGTATTGTTGGGTATGGATGATCAATTTAAGTAATGTGGAAATGTTTGGGATTGATTTTGGAGAATTTTGGGTAATTTGGAAATTTTGAAAAATTTGGGTAATTTCAAGGGTTTTGGGTAGGCTAGGCGGGTGTAGGGTCCCGGGGGTCAAAAATTGAAAATTTGGGAAATTGAAGATTGGGTGGATGTGAGTGGAGTGAAGTCATTTTGGTTGAGCCATGAAGCCATATCAAGCCCACATGAGCCATGAAGGGACCCATTTGAGGCATTCACTATGTTGTTCCTAACCCTCTTAGCCAAGGGCTTAGGGGTTAAGGACCATCCATGTGAATCACCTACATGAGTCAGGAGGTCAAGTTAGGTATGGGTGTAGTTTTAGGAGGTGTGTGAAAGTGTAGTGTATAAATGTAGTGTGTGTGTAAGTCAGCCCCTTCACCGCACCGAGCCACCTAGTAGGCGCTCTAAGGCCAAAGAGTCCTATAGGAACTCATCCTTTAAACTTCCACATTTGATTTCAACCCTCTAGGTGATTAGGGGTCTACAGTCAAGTTTGTGGAGTTTGCAGGGAGTTAAGAAGTGGTTTGAATTTCTAAAAGGTGGGTCCCAATTCTAGTCCTCTAAGATAGTTAAAGGAAAAGCATAAGGCTAGATCCTAAGTACTAAAGAGAAGAAGAGAAGACCTCATCAAAAATGAGGTCAACATCAACCCAAATTAAACCTAACCAAACTTTAGGTTTCGCATACATTGAACCTAAATCAAACTTAAGCTTATGTTCAACCTAACTTGAACCCAAGTTAACCAAACTTTAGGTTCAACATACATTGAACCTAAATCAAACCTATAACTTAGGTTTAACCTAACTTGAACCCAAGTTAACCAAGTTTAAGGATTAACCAACATTAAATTTAAGTCAAACATATAACTTAGGTCTAATCTAACTTGAACCCAAGTTAACCAAAACTTTAAATTCAACCTAAATTGAATCTAACTCGACATAAACTTTAGGTTCAACCCAACTTGAACCTATGTCTACATAAACCTTAGGTTCAACCTCAATTGAATCTAAGTCAACCTAAACCAACTTAAACCTTAGGTTCAACCAAATGAACTTAGGTCAAATTTAAATTCCTTGGGTTCGACACATTGAACCCAAACTAAATCTAAAACCTAAAAAGGTCTAACCTTAATTAGTCCTAATTAATCTCCTTAAGCCTTACTTACATTAGGCTTAAGTAAACCTGAACCCTAATTAGACCTAATTAATCTCCATAATCCTTACTTACATTAGGCTTACTTCAACTTAAAGCCCAATTAGGTCTAACTCTAACTAGACCTAATAAAGCTAACTAAACCTTACCCTTGTTAGATCAAAATTTAAATCAAATTAAACTCTTAGGTTCAACCCAACTTGAACCTAAACCAAATCTAACTCTTAGGTTCAAACAAACTTAAATCTAAATCAAATCAAACTTTTAGGTTCAACCCAACTTGAACCTAAATCAAATCAAACTCTTAGGTTCAACGCAACTTGAACTTAAATCAAATCAAACCTTTAAAACCTAAATTAATCTTATGTCCAACCTACATTGGACTTAGAGTAATTTCAAACCTTAGGTTCAATTCATATTAAACCCAAGACAACTTTAGACCCTACTTACATTGGATTGAAATATATTGAACTTATTACCATATCAAACTTTAGGCTTGATTCATCTTAAACCTAAACCAATTTTAGATTCTACTTAAATTGGATCTAAATCAACCTTAGGTCCTACCTATATTAGACTTAGAACCATTTCAACTCCTTGGGATCAATCCTAAATAAAATTTAAGTCTTATATACATTGGACTTAGAACCATTTCAAACCATTTAGTTCAGTTCATATTGAACCTAAATCAACTTTAGGTCCTACCTAAATTGAACTTAAAATAATCCTTAACCTTAGGTTTAAACCACATTGAACCTAAAACAAACCTTTAACTTAAGATCAACCTAAAGATGAACTTAAGTCATAACCCATAATATAGGATTCAATCCACATTGAAACTAAAATCAAACCTTTAACTTAAGATCAACCCAAAGTTAAACTTAAGTCAAACATCAACCTTATGTTCACCCTAAATTGAACATAAACTCAAAATTCAATCCAAATTGTATCAAACCCAACCAAATCTTTATATCTGACTGACATCAAGACCTAAAACACTAAGTCTAACCTACATTAGACTTAAACAAATTTCTTTAGGTCCAACCAACATTAATACTTAAACATTAAGTCTAATTAATATTTAGACTTCATCAAATTGATTCAAAACTTTTACATTCAAAAGACATTGAATCTAAATTCTTAAATCTAATTCGTATTAGATTTAACTCAAAAATATTAGATTTAAATGACACTAAATCTAAATTTTCAAGTCTAATTTACACTAGACTTAATCCAAAACCTTTATATTAAAAAGACATCGAATCTAAATTGCTAAATCTAATACATATTAGATTTAACTCAAAAATATTAGATTCAAACGACACTAAATCTAAATTCCTAAGTCTAATTGATATTAGTCTTAATCCAAAACCTTTACATTCAAAAGACATTGAATCTAAATTCCTAAATCTAATTCATATTAGAATTAACTCGAACACATTAGATTCAAATGACACTGAATCTAAAATTCTCAAGTCTAATTAGATCTTACAGACATTAGATCAAAATAAACTTGACTCATTTCTTTAGGTCAAAAATACATTAGACTTAGATAAACAAATCAAAAGTGACATATAAAAATCAATCAAAATGACACTTGGAAAATATTAATTGGTTAATAAATCGTAAACTACTTAAAATTTTCCAACCTAAAATCCAAAAAAAAAAACATTGAGACTTAAATGAAACCTTAATAAACAAGATCACCAAATGCAACTTGAACCCCAACGTTCTTGATCTACGAAGATTTCTTGGACGATGCAATCCTAGTTATTGACAGGAGTTTGCCGGTACTGGTTTAAAAACCTTTTGGACTAAGTAAATCAAGGCATTCGATGACCTTGGGATGATAGAACCATGGATATCATGACCAGATTATCTAAAAAATCAACCAAGTCCATAAAATTGACATTATTTCTTCTGCAAGAAGAACTCCTACACTATTTTTCTTGCAGTTGAAGATAAGTTCCATTTTAGATTTACTTAGCATGTTATTAGGGTGTGCTAACTCTATTTTGCATGGCAGCATTTTAAATAAAAGACAACAATGACATTAAAACAAAACCACAACAATAAAACAAAAACAAAATGACAATAAAACAACGAAATCAAAATGAAACAAAACCAAAAATTTTAGGATGGCCCCAAAACCAAAAATAACAACAAAATGACATTGACAAAACAAAACAAAACGACGACATTAACAAAATGACAACAAAATAATGAAACATAACAACATTGACAAAACAAAACAAACAACAAAACAAAACGACATTGAAAAAACAAAACAAAACAAACAACAAAACAAAATGACATTGATGAAACAAAACAAACAATGGAACAAAATGACATTGATAAAACACAACCAAACAAATAACGAAACAAAACAACATTGACAAAACAAAACAAACAATGAAAAAAAATAACATTGACAAAACAAAACAAAGCAACAATGATAACAAAACCAAAGCTTTAGGATAGTTTATACACCTAAAATATATAGTTTTTTATGCACGTTTTTATACCTATTTTTGATGATATTACACTTTAATGGAAGGTATTTTTGTGTTTTTCTTGTAGGTATGATTAAAATGAGTGATTGTGATGAAAGGAGAAAAAAAGATCAAATTTGGAGCAGAAATTGGAAGGTGTGCAAATTTGGCCTCTGGCGCCTATGCGCCGGATGGCTGGCGCATAGGCGACACAATTAATATGATGAAATTTACTTAATTTTGGCGCAAATTTGAAGGGGTTTTTGAAGCATCCTTTGGTTTAAATCTTATTAACTTCCATTAGCGCCACAATTCATTTAAAATTTGAATGGATGGATGCATCTGTTAGTGGATTCATTGAATTTGGACATATTTTTAAGAGACACCAAAGCTCCTTCTGGAGAATTATTAAAAATGAAGACTTGAAGATCAGAAAGGGGTGCCACACCCAACGGAAGAGTTTCGAATAAAATTTTGGTAGGAGAAGTTGGAGAAAAGCTTGAAGTTGTTTCTAGGGAAAGAGGAAGAAGGAGAGCCTTCTTCTCTTTATATTTTCTTTACTCTTCCACTTTGCATTATCATAGTTTGTATTAGAATTAGGAGAGTCAATCCTCAGAGTTGGCACCAACCTCTGTGGATTCGTTTAGTGGAAAGCAAAATTTCAGAGGAACTTCTCGAGTCTTGTGGAGAGGATTTTCAGATAAGTGTTTATCTTTACTTTTACATTTGATTTTTAAGTAAAACTTGTTGTGTTCTCACTATGATTTCTGATTTCTCATGTTGTGTTTGTATTTTCTCCATGAAATCTGAGTAGTTTTCTTTATCTTTTTCCTTTGAAATGATGAAGTAATTAAATTATGGAAGGAAGTTGTGTGAAGTATATAAGTTTAATGTTGGAAAAAGTTGTGATGATTTATTTCCTTGCACTTAATTTACTTATTGATTTAGCCAGTTAGGATGTTAAAATTTGTTGTGAGATTATGTAAGATCCAATGCAGAGTTGCTCAATCAACAATTGGAAAGAATCACATGCAATTGTATGGATGAGAATTGTAATCCATATAATTTAATGCAAATAAATAGGTAGATATGTTTTAACGAGGAGTAAAATTAGAGGTCTTTAGAGTAACAGGCTAAAGCCCCCTAATTTGGTTTGAGGTGAAAAATTTTGTTATGAGATGTTAGCCCCCAGGCGGAGGTAATCGAGGGAACTCTAGAGTGAGAGCTAGTATCTTCCCTGCCTAACCCATCTACAAAATTTCAAAGCTTCAAATTAACCAATTTTCTTTATAGAACCAAGTAAGGGTAAAGAATATAATTGCTTCTATTTGGCACAACACATTTAAATACTTCCACAACAAAGTTCCATAATTATTACTGATTCATTAAAAGAGGAAAAATATATTTTATTCTAATTTCTTTCATATCGTTTTTAGAGTCTTGTTAATTTTAATTTCTTGCTTTACCTTTTCTTAAATAGAAAAATATTAAAAACAATTTTCAAATTATCTTTTTTAAAACATACTTTACAAAATCAATTTAAAAAGTAAAAAAGTTAATTTTCTTATTTCTTTATATTTTTAGACATTTTCCTATGGGTTCGATATCTCATGGCTTAATCAAAAAGTCCTATATTACTTGATAAACGATACATATACTTGCGTCAAATCCCATATTATAAAACAATTAAATATATTTCTTATTTTTTTCGAAATCAAGTTTTTGGTGTCGTTGCAAAGAAAGAGATAATATCATTGGAAAGAAATATAAAGTGAAAAACGTAAGGGTAAATATTCGAGGATCAAGTTTTTGGCGCCATTGTCGGGGAAATTAATTAAAAATTTCATATAAAGAAAATTAAGAAAAACTAAAACTTTTACTTTTCTTTGCTTTTGTTAGTGTGTTGTACTTTATCTTATTTTATTTTTATATATGCGTAGTTCAGGTTCTGAAGAACTTGTGCCTTACGATGTTGAATTAGAGAGAACAACCAATAAAATAAAAAAAATTAAAAATACTAAAAAAGATAAAAATATTCAGGAAATGGTGAATCAAGAAAATAAAAATGTTAACATCCATCAAGAATTTAGACCTTTAAGGGATTATGTTAACCCTACAGTGGATGAACTTCATGGTAGTATTCAACACAATGTTGTAGTTGCTAATTCATTTGAACTTAAAGCAACTATTATCTAAATGGTATCTAATAATCAGTTTAGGGGAGCACCAATTGAAGATCTTAATTTACATCTTGCCAATTTTCTAGAATTGCGTGATACTTTAAATATGACGGTGTTTCTAATCATGATATTAGACTTAGACTTTTTCCTTTTTCACTGAAGGATAAGACTAAGATATGGTTAAATTCATTAGCACCTGGATCAATCAGAACTTGGAGTGATTTAGCACAAAAAATCCTTGCTAAATATTTTCCACCATCAAAGACTACGAAGCTTAAAAATGATGTTACATTTTTTTGTCTGTTTGAAGGTGAATCTATATATGAATCATGAGAATGATTTAAAGATCTCCTAAGAAAGTGCACATCATTCGATACCAGATTGGTTAATAATTCAAAATTTTTATAATGGATTAGTTGAATCTCGTAGATCAATTATCGTTGTCGCAGCTGGTGGTTCATTGATGCTAAACGGTTTGCTGATGCTTATGCTTTAATTGATGAAATGGCTACTATCAATTTTCAATAGCCTTCTAAAAGGTTAAATTCTAAAAAGTAGCCAATATTCATGTTAATGATGCTTTTGTAATGCTAGAAAATCAAGTTGTTGTAATTTCAAGAAAGATGGACCAATTTAGGATGAATTTTTATTAGCCAATTTCCATGATTGAAGAAAAATCATTTGGCCAAATGGTTGATTCTCAAATTTCACCAGAAACTTTAAATGCCATAAGTAAGCCTAATAACCCATATTCCATTTATTATAATCCAGGATGGAAAAACCATCCGAACTTTAACTGGAATAATAATAATCAGGGTGGTAGTAATCAACAATAAGGGAACAACCAAGTAAGCTCATTGGGGAACTAAAACAACGAAGGGAATAACAATTATATACCAACATATCCTCTAGGTTTTAATAACACTTCACAATTTAAGGAGAAGAAGTTGTCTATTGAAGAAGTGTTGTTACAAATAAAAAATCAATTGTAAATTCAAGGAGCTACAATCAGAAATATTGAGAATTAATTGAAACAAATTGCCAATTCATTAAGATATAGATCCCAATGAATGCTTCCTAGTAATACTGAAGTAAATCTAAGAGATAAGAATAAAGAGCTAGTAAAAGAAATTCAACTGAGAAGTGAAACAGAGTTGGAAGGTAGAGTTTAAAAAGAGATTAAAGTAGAGAAAGAAGATATTGAAAAACCAAAAGAGGATGCTACGAAAGGTTTGGAAAGACCTATTTCTCCACAGAAGATTGATTTAGAAAAGCCACCACCTCCATTTCCTCTGAGACATCGTCAACCAAAGTTGGATAAGTAATTTTCAACATTCTTAGAGATATTTAAGAAGTTTACAATCAACATTCCATTTGCTGAAGCCTTAGAACAAATGCCAAGCTATGTGAAATTTATGACAGATATTCTAAATAGAAAAGGAAGTATGAAGATAATGAAACTATTACACTTAGTGAAGAGTGCAGTGCAATAATTCAGAAAAAGCTTTTTGAAAAGCTTAAAGATCTTGGTAGTTTCATAATTCCATGTGCGATCAGAGACAGATTTTATGGAAAAGCTTTATGTGATTTGGGTGTAAGCATTAACCTTATGCCATTATCAATATTCAAAAGACTGAGATTAGGAGAAATAACCTCTACCACTATAACTCTACAATTAGTGGATCGTTCGATCATATATCCTAAAGGAGTTATAAAGAATGTTTTGGTGAAAGTAGATCAATTTCGTTTTCATATTGATTTCATTGTGCTAGACATGGAGGAAGATAAAGAGATACCCATAATTTTAGGGAGACCTTTCCTAGACACAGGCAGAGAAATGATAGATGTGCAAAAAGAGGAATTAATGATGTGAGTCAATGATCAAACTGCTACATTTAATAATTCAAAATCAATGAAATATCTTGCAAGAGGTAAAGATGATGAAAGATATAGGATGGATGTTATCAGATATTTTAGTGAATGTTATTTCAAGTCAGGTTATGAAAAAAAATCTAAAAGTGAAGAAATGGAACATGAGCAAGAAAAGGAATTACAACATTCTGATGATTTTTATGAGGAAGATTTATATTATGTTCATGAAAGTTTTGAATTGTTGGACATGACTGAAAAAGATGAATCTTTTGGTCCATCAATTGAGAAACCTCATGAACTTGATTTAAAGTTGATTCCTAATGATTTAAAGTATACATTTTTAGGTGATTCCTCAACTTTGCGAGTTATAATTTCCTCTCAATTGACTGAGAAAGAATAAGAGAGTATGTTTGAAGTTCTAAAGAAATTTAAGAAAACCTTTGGATGGACAATAGCTGATATTAAAGGAATCAGTCCTGCAATTTGTATGTATAGAATCCTTATGGAGGACAACTGCAAACCTCTAGCTGATCCTCAAAAGAGATTAAACTCTATTATGAAAGAATTTGTTAGAAAAGAAATTTTAAAGTGGTTGGATGTTGGAATTATTTACCTTATTTTGGATAGTGAATGGGTTAGTCCTATTCATTGTGTTCCTAAGAAAAGAGGAGTTACTATGACTGTTAATGAAAAGAATGAGATTATACTAACAATACAAGTTATAGGATGGAGAATATGTTTTGATTATAGAAAATTAAACCTTGCTACAAGGAAAGACCATTTTCCACTTGCCTTTCTAGATCAGATGTTGGATAGACTAGCTGGGCATAAATATTTTTGTTATCGGGATGGATATATGATCAACCTAAAAATATACTACTTTTTATGCTATATTTTATAATGATATTGCTCTTTAAAGATATGTTTTCTTGTGTTTTTAGTTGTATGTACATCAAATTGAAAAAAATTGGAGTGATTGGAGCAAAAGGAACAAAAATGGACCAAAATGGAGCATACCAGAGCAAAACGGGTCGAACCGGAGCAAAAAGGGTCAAACTAGACACTTTTGTACCTGTATCTGGTGCCTAGGTGCTACCAGTTGGCGCATAGATGTCAGGCAGTGGTGCCTATGCTCTAGAAATCAGTGCATAGCCTCTAATGACAGTTTTTGCCATAACTTCTTGAAGAAATGTCGAATTTGGATAATTTTTAAAGCATTGCAATGTGTCTCATGGGGAATTAGTTGGGAATACAACAACAACAACAACAAAGCCTTAATCCCACTAAGTGGGGTCGGCTACATGAATCCTTTTTCTCCATTGCGTCCTATTTAGTGTCAAATTTTCGTTTAATTCTAATAGATTAAGATCATTTTTTATGCAATAAGCCCAAGTTTTCCTAGGTCTCGCCTCTGCCTTTCTTAACATAAGTTGTATTTAAAACATCTACTCTCCTAATCGGATCATCGAGGTGGTCGACGTTTAATGTGACCAAACCATCTAAGGCGACTCTCTCTAATTTTATCCGACACTTGGTGCAACTCCAACCCTATTACGGATATATATATTCATTTCGCATTTTGTCTCTAAGTGTAAAGCCACTCATCCATCTAATCATTCTCATCTCGGCAACACTTAACTTAACATTATGCTTCTCTTTTAAAGGCCAACATTCGAGCACCATAGAGCATTGAAGGTCTCACCACCATCTTATAAAATTTTCCTTTCGATCTAAGCGGTACTTTTCTATCACACAATAGGCCGGACGCATTCCTCCACTTCAACCAACCAACCTGAATTCTACTATTAACATCCCAATCTATATCACCATCGTTTTGAACAATGGACCCAAGATATCTAAATCTTTCACACCTTTTAATAATTTGATCACCCAAAGTTACACTTCAGTCACTAGACCTACTATTACTAAAATTACATTCCATGTATTCAGTTTTAGTTCTACTCAAACGAAGACCTTTAGACTCCAATGTAGACCTCCATAATTCAAGTTTTTCCTGGACTTTTTCTCTTGTCTTATCCACCAGGAGGATATCATCAGCAAAAAGCATACACCAAGGTACATCCTCTTGTAAATGGCCAGTAAGACCATCCATAAATAAACTTCGACAAGATTTTGGGTCGGTTAGAAGGAGTTATCATGGAAGAGATGTGTCTCTTAGAATGAAAAGGCACTTAAATAACTCATTGGAAGATTCATTGAATGTGGACTCTTTTTGAAGAGACACTTAGGCATCTCTTGGGAAATTATAAAAACACTCTTGAACTCTTGAAGAAGAATGATTTAGAGAGAAGAAGATTAGAAGACGATAAGAAGGTTTAGAGAAGAAGTGAAGGCTTGGGCGTGAGACTAAGTGGGACAACAAGGTGAGAGAGAAAGAGAGAGTGTGAGAGACTTTTTTATTTTCTTTTCACATTGTTCTTGGAGATGATTGAAAGGAGATTGCTTTTTCTATACAAAGAGAGTTTGATTTTAATCTAAGATAAGTATTTTCATTGTATTTTGATTTGAATGTAGTATTTTATTTCTATGGTTTCAAAGACTTGTTCAATGAAAAGTTGTTGTTGTTTCTCCATGTGTAGTGAGTATTTTTCTTTACTCTTTCCTGTTACAATGAATTAGTATGCATGTGTAGGATATAGAATTGAGTAGAGTTAGAATATATTGTGATGATTTTACTTTTATCTTCATTTACATGTAAACTTGATCAACTTGCATGTTAAAATATGTTGTGAGAACATGTAAGAACCAATGTGGTATTGTCGCAGTCAACTATTAGTAAGAATCACATGAGATTATATGGGTGAGAATGTAGTCCATATAATTGAGTGTAAATAAATAGGGAGATATGCATGTTTAAGAAGAGGACTTTAGGGTGACAGACTAAAGCCCTAATTTGATTTGATGTGAAAAGTTTAGTTATGAGATGTTAGCCCTCAGGTGGAGGGAGAAGAGGGAACTCTAGAGTGAGAGCTAGTATCATCCTTGCCTAACCCATCTACAAGAATTTAAATCATCAAATTAACCTATATTCTTTATAGAACCAAGTAAGAGTAAAGAATATCATTGCTCATTGTTGACCTCATTTTTATGTTAAGGTCAACCCTTAACCTAAAAAGTCAACTTTTGTCAAAATGGTCAATCCTGACCTAATGACCAACCCTGTTGACACAATAGATCAACCTTTTGACCTAAAAGAGTCAACTTTAGTTAATATGGTCAATCCTGAACCAATGACCACCCCTGTTGACCCAACATGTCAACCTTTTGACCTAAAATGTCAACTTTAGTCAAAATGGTCAATCCTGACCCAATGACCAACACTGTTGACTCAATAGGTCTACCTTTTAACCTAAAAAGTCAACTTTGGTCAAAATGGTTAATCCTAACCAATGACCAACCCTGTTGACCCAATAGATCAATAATTTGACCTAAAAAGTCAACTTTGGTCAATATGGTCAATCCTGACCCAATGACCAACCCTGTTGACCTAATAGGTCAACCTTTTGACCTAAAACAACAACTTTGGTCAAAATGGTCAATCCTGACCCAATGACGATCCCTGTTGATCTAATAGGTCAACTTTTTGACCTAAAAAAGTCAACTTTGGTCAAAATGATCAACTTTTAACCAAATGACCAAATATGAACCTAATGACATGTTTAAGACCCCAAAATGACAAAATTAATCAAATAATTAATTTCAAAATTATTTTGATTAATTAAATGAAATTGACTAATAATTTAATTTTTAATATTTTAATTAAGTAAATGACATAATTAATTAAAATGAAAATTAAATTAAAAGTCATAAAATAACTAAATGCACCAAAATGAAATGAAAATGACAAAATTAATCAAATAATTAATCTCAAAATTATTTTGATTAATTAATTGGCTAATGATTTATTTTGTAAAATTTTAATTAATGACATAGTTAATTAAAATGAAAAATTAAATTCAAAAGCCATAAAATGCACAAATTAATTAAAAATTATGGAATTAATCAAATAATTAATTCCAAAATTATTTTTAATTAGTTAATTGACCAATAATTTAATTTTCTTATTTTAATTAATGACATAATTAATTAAAATGAAAATTAAATTGAAAAGTCATGAAAAGAGACAAAATTCAATTTTAGTGACATGAATATTAATCAAATAATTAATATGGAATTATTTCCAGTTAATAATTGATTGATAAAATAATTTCCAACATTTAATTAATGACATAATTAATTAAAAATGGAAATTAAATCAAGAGGGGTATTAAATGGAATTTTAAAACCTATGACATTTTGATTTTCTAAAAATTCCAAAACTCCTTTATGACATCACACATGACCTCATATGGGTTAGACACAACCATATGACCCATTATAGGGAAAACAACCCATGGATGACTCATATTTAACCATGGTTAAGATCCATAATGACATGAAAGTGAGGTGGCAAAACCATGGTGATTTGAAGTATGAATCACCCCCTTTGCAAAGTGAGGTGTCTTTCCATGGTGAGATGAGTTTAGCCACCTCCCTAGCCACCCAATGATGAGAAGACAAGGCTTTAACCATTCTCCACACCATGGTTAAGCTCATCATAACATTTTATAAAAAATGTTAGGGGGGAGCTAATGTGTCACCACCCCATGAAATGATAAATGAGGTGTTGCAAGGAGAAGGTCTCAACCATTTGAGTCACCATTAACCTCTCTCTTAGCCAATGGAATGGAAACAAAAAGATCAAGAGCTTATCATGACAATTTGGATCCATAATTGCCATGAAATGTGCACTTGCTTAAGTGGCAAAACTTTCATGGGAAATGAAGAGGTGATGGTTGGATTACATGGGGGAGGCTGTACTCCACAGTTCTAACCATACCATGATCAAGTCCTAAGCTAACCAAGGTTGAAATATAGCCATTCATGGCTATAAAAGGACCCCTTGGCTGAAATTTTGAAGAAGAGAGAAAAAAAATCCATATAAACCTATAAGCTGCCCAAATCCCTTAGCTCCCAACACAAAAAGTCTTGCTAAGGACCTCAGTAACCTATTCCAACCAAGATTAAGCCATAGGATCATCCCAATCAATCCAATTTGGCCAAAATCCAAAATCAGCCAAACCTAGCCACTTTGCCAAAATTGCTTACTAAGTCTAGCTACAAAACCAAATTGAAGTGACAAAGATCTTCTTTGGGAGTTCTAGAAGCTAACTATCAAGGCTGATCCAGCTCAAGATTATTGTGGCTAAGGTATGGATTTATTTTGTCCAAAATAATGCATATAATCAAAACATTATGGGTTAAACTAGCCCAGAAATGAATCATCACCGTATAGATATAATCTATACTTCCAGATGATTCCATAAGTTCAAAAATCACTCAATTTAATTGAGAAATGAGTGAGATATTGAGCTTTGAAGTTGGACAGTTTGAATATTTTTCCAATTATTGGGGATTTATCTCCGCGGTCTGTTCCCGTGTTTCGGAACGGACGGGGTTGATCGCATTTCCTCGTGTCCCATGTGCGGATCCGCGCAGCAGATCTTCCCAATCTTTGGCGAATCCGAGGACACGTGGCGCGTCGTCGAAATTCCAGGCTAGGTTAATTCATATTAACCTTAAAAAAATAAAAAATGCATATCTTTTTACCTAGAGCTCCTAAAAATAAAATAAAAATACCTCTAGAAAGCTCTTGAAGAGAAGAAAATTATGAGACCAAAATCATAAGTTTATACTCAGTATTAAATTTTTAAATAATTAAATACTCTCTGGAGTATTTTAGTTATTAAAAATTATTTACAAAACAGAAAAATGTGAAATTTTTAGGGAAGAACCTTTAAGTCCTTAGACACATCTCCTGATTTTTTAAGGCTAGGATAGCTCTCTAGGAAGTGATTTTTTAATTTCCATGATATTTTGTTATTATTTCCAAAAATAATTATAAAATTTGGAAAATTAAAATTCAAAATGTTTGAGAATCTTAGGGTGACAGATAACAATCCTAAAACAACAATTTTCAAGCTATCAAATCAATCTAAAAGACATTTCAAAATAAGGTTAAGATTTATTAATTATAAAATAAATATTTCATAACCTTTTCTTAATCCATTTCATAATGGATTAAGCCAACGATGAATCAAAACTCAAATGAACTCAAAACAAACATTAATTAGGTTTAAAGACAACTTAAGCCTAATCAAAATCATTACAATTTAGGGTTTAACATAAAATCAAGATTTTAATTAAGTGTAAAGACATATTAAACTTAATTAGCCCATTAAACCTTAACTAAATTAGGTTTAATATAAAATCAAGACTTTAATTAAGTTTAAGGACATATTAAACTTAATTAACCCATTAAACCTTAACTAAATTAGGTTTAGTACAAAAATCAAGACTTTAATTAAGTTTAAGGACATATTAAAGTTAATTAACCCATTAAACCTTAATTAAATTAGGTTTAATACCAAAATCAAGACTTTAATTAAGTTTAATAACATATTACACTTAATTAACCCATTAAACCTTAACTAAATTAGGTTTAATACAAAATCTAGACTTTAATTAAGTTTAGGGACATATTAAACTTAATTAACCCATTAAACCTTAACTAAATTAGGTTTAACACAAAAATCAAAACTGTAATTAAGTTTAAAGACATATTAAAGTTAATTAACCTATTAAACCTTAACTAAATTAGGTTTAATACAAAATCAAGACTTTAATTAAGTTTAAGGACATATTAAACTTAATTAACCCATTAAATCTTAACTAAATTAGGTTTAATACAAAAATCAAAACATTAAATAAGTTTAAAGATATATTAAACTTAATTAACCCATTAAACCTTAACTAAATTAGGTTTAATACAAAACCAAACTTTAATTATGTTTAAGGACATGTTAAACTTAATTAACATTCTTAAACATTAGGTTTAAGGCAAACCTAAACCCTAATTAGGTCTAACCCATTAGACCTAATTATACCATTAAGTCTTAACTAAATTAGACTTAATCAAACCTAAACCCTAATTAGGTCTAACCCATTAGACCTTATTAAACCATTAAGTATTAACTAAATTAGACTTAATCAAACCTAAATCCTAATTAGATCTAACCATTTAGACATAATTAAACCATTAAGTCTTAACTAAATTAGACTTAATCAAACCTAAACCCTAATTAGGTCTAACCCATTGACCTAATTAAACCATTAAGTCTTAACTAAATTAGACTTAATCAAACCTAAACCCTAATTAGGTCTAACCCATTAGACCTAATTAAACCATTAAGTCTTAATTAAATTAGACTTAATTAAACCTTAACCCTAATTAGGTCTAACCCATTAGACCTAGTTATACCAATAAGTCTTAACTAAATTAGAATTAATCAAACCTAAACCCTAATTAGGTCTAACCCATTTGACCTAATTCAACCATTAAGTCTTAATTAAATTATACATAATAAAACCTAAACCCTAATTAGGTCTAACCTATTATACCTAATTAAATCATTAAGTCTTAACTAATCAAACCTATATCCTAATTAGATCTAACCAATTAGACATAATTCAACTATTAAGTCTTAACTAAATTAGACTTAATCAAACCTAAACCCTAATTAGATCTAACCCATTAGATCTAATTAAACCTTAGACCTAATTAAACCATTAAGTCTAAACTAAATTAGAATTAATCAAACCTAAATCTTAATTAGGTATAACCCATTAGAACTAATTAAATCATTAAGTCTTAACTAAGTTAGACTTAATCAAACCTGAACCCTAATTAGGTATAACCCATTAGACCTAATTAAACCATTAAGTCTTAACTAAATTAGACTTAATCAAACTTAAATCCTAATTAGGTCTAACCCATTAGACCTAATTAAACCATTAAGTCTTAACTAAATTAGACTTAATCAAACCTAAATTCTAATTAGGTCTAACCTATTAGACCTAATTAAACCATTAAGTCTTAACTAAATTAGACTTAACCAAACATGAACCCTATATAATTCTAACCTATTAGACCTAATTAAATCATTAAGTCTTAACTAAATTAGACTTAATTAAACCTAAACCCTGATTAGGTTTAATCCATCCTAAAATCAAATAAAAATCAAATTTAAATCATAATTAAGTATAACACACTAGACTTAATTAATCTACTAAATCTTAAACAATTAAGGTTTAGTCAAACTCAAACAAAAAACAACCCTTAACTTAGGTTCAACCCAACTTGAACCCAACTTTAACCTTTAACTTAGGTTCAACCCAATTTGAACCCAAGTTCAATCTTTAACTTAGGTTCAACCAAACTTGAACCAAAGTTCAATCTTTAACTCAGGTTCAACCAAACTTGAACCCAAGTTCAACCTTTAACTTTGGTTCAACCCAACTTGAACCCAAGTTCAACCCTTAAGTCTAGGTTCAACCTAATTTGAACCTAACTTAATTCAAACTTAAATCTAACTTGAGTTCAACCCATATTGAACTAAAGTTAACCTTAAGTCTAGGTTCAACCTAACTTGAACCTAACTTAACTCAAACTTAAATCTAACTTGAGTCCAACCCATATTGAACTTAAGTAAACCTTAAGTCTAGGTTCAACCTAACTTGAACCTAACTTAACTCAAACCCAAATCAAACCTAAACTCTAAGTAAGTCTACCACGTTAAACTTAATTAAACTATTAAATCTTAACCAACTAAGGTTTAATCAAATCTAAACTCTAATTAAGTCTACCACATTAGACTTAATTAAACCATTAAACCTTAACTAACTAAGGTTTAATCCAATATAAACTCTAATTAAGTTTATCACATTAGATTTTATTAAATCATTAAGCCTTAACTAAATAAGGTTTAATCAAACCATAAACCATAATTAAGTCTACCACATTAGACTTAGTTAAACCATTAAACCTTAATTAACTAAGGTTTAATCAGATCTAAACTCTAATTAAGTCTACCACATTAGACTTAATTAAACCTTTAAACCTTAACCAACTAAGGTTTAATCAAACTTAAACTCTAATTAAGTCTACCACATTAGACTTAATTAAACCATTAAACCTTAATTAACTAAGGTTTAATCAAACCTAAACCATAATTAAGTCTACCACATTAGACTTAATTAATCTATTAAACCTTAACCAACTAAGGTTTAATCAAACTTAAATTCTAATTAAGTCTACCACATTAAACTTAATTAAACTATTAAACCTTAACTAATTAAGGTTTAATCAAATTTAAACCCAAAACTAACTTATGTCTAAACCATATTAGACTTAAGTCAAACCATACTTAGGTTTAACTTGACATGAACCTAAGTCTAACCTAAACCTGATTTAAGTCTAACCCATATTAGACTTATGTCAAATCATACTTAGGTTCAACCTAACATGAACCTAAGTCTAACCTATACCAAGACATAAACCTTAGGTTCAACCCAAATTGAACCTAAATCGACATAAATCATAAATTCAACCCAAATTGAACCTAAATCGATAAAACTGAACTCAAACCGACATAATCAACATAAATTTGACATTTCAAACATAAATCGACATAAATTTGACATTTCAAACATAAATCGACATAAATTTGACATTTCAAACATAAATCGATACAATCGACATAAATTTGACATTTCAAACATAAATCGATACAATCGACATAAATTTGACATTTCAAACATAAATCGACATAAACAACATAAATCTGACATTTCAAACAGAAATCGACATAACCGACATAAATGTGACATTTCAAACAAAAATTGACATAACTGACATAAATCTGACATTCCAAACAAAACTCAACAAATTCAACATTTCAAACGAAACTATTCGACATTAATCAACATTCCAAACATAAGCAAACATAAACCGGCATTAATCAACATTTCAAACCAAATTCAACAATTACCGACATTAAATGACATCAATTAACATTTCAAACCAAATTTAATATAATTCGACATTCAACATAAATCGACATGATTTGACATAAATCGACATAAGTTTGACCTAGATCGAACATAATTCTTAAGTTCGAACTAAATCGAACTTAACACGACACAAACAGACATAATTCTTAAGTTCGACCTAAATCAAACTTAACACGACAACACTTACACTTTTTCGAGGATAAATGTTAACCTTAGTTGGGAGTTTTCCTAGGCAATTTTAATTGCTCAAGATGTAATTAACTGTAGGAGCTTGCTCCTATAGGAGATTAAAGAACTCAAGATAAGTATTTCACCTACAAGACCTCTCTGGTTACTCAAAATCTTCATATGATTTTATTATATGAAAAACTTCAGTAATTACACAATCTGAAGATTTATTCTATAAGATTATCATTTGATCTCTTTTTCTCTAGATCTCTATCATGATTAATCCTTCTTCAAATTCTCCAAAGACTTTTAACAATAAGTCTAGGTAGGATAAGAATTAGGGTGATAGATAGAGAAAGAGAGTGACGACTCCTTGACATTGACATGATACGAGAATTGATAGCGATGCAAGTCGACGTAAAAAGATTTTCATTGCCATCACTCCTATTTGTTACAATCTCTCTTGCTGCTTGTTTTACTTTTACACATTTCACTAATTTCATTGCATGAGGAAGAGTATTTTTAATATATCCAACCCTACTTTCTAGTTTTCTCTATGTATTTTAGTTTAGGAGTATAAGTAGTATTTTATTGATAATTTCTAGATATAATTAAAACCAAACTTTTATCGATCTTCTAAGCTAAGAAGTGTTATTGTAGACTAGAACTTCTCTTAAATGCCACCGTAATTAACCGCAATCTCTGTGCGATCGATATTCGGGGTATAATCAGAAAGCTATATATTACTTGATAATGATAGGTATACTTACATAAAATCCCTAATATTTAAATACATAATTAAAATCTTACTTTGCTTTGGAGTCAAGTTTTTGGCACCATTGTAAAGGAAAAAATTAAAACAAGAATATTAAATGATTAAACTCTTGTATATTGTAATCGAGGATCAAGTTATTAGCTCCGTTGCCGGGGATCGCAACAGTTGTTCTTTACTTTTAGGAGGATTTTAGTTGAAGTATTTAGTATTAGACATGGTAAATTGTAGTGTCGTAAAAATTATTTTGTGTGAAAAATGTTTTTTGTATGAAAAAGTGTTGTGAAGAAACTAATTGTGTAAAAAAAAGGTGTTTGTGAAAATGTTTTCTTGTGTTAAAAATATTTTTTGTTTAATTGTTAATGTATTGTATGTTGTGTTATGTATGCGAACTAAAGGAGCTGCAGAAATTATGCCTTATGATCCTTAGTTAGAAAAAAAGAAAAAAAATAGAAAAAAAGAACTAAAAAACTAGAAATGGAAATGGAAAACATTCAAAATAATAATTTGGAAAATCATCATAAATCATTGAGGGATTATGTAAATCCTACGATAGGTGAAATTCACTCAAGTATACAAATTCTTATTGTAGAAGCTGACTCATTTGAACTAAATCAAGGGATGATCCAAGTGGTGGAGAACAACCAATTTTGAGGGAAATCCTTCGGAGGATCCCTATTTACACTTATCATGTTTTCCAAAACTTTGTGCTACATTTCTCTATAACGGCATGTCAGACGATGTTGTTAGACTAAGGCTTTTCCTTTCTTACTAAGGGATTAGGCTAAAATGTGGTTATACTCATTATCCGGCTCTATTATAAATTGGGAGGAGTTAACAAAGAAATTCCTAGCTATGTATTTTCCACCTTCAAGGTCTACTAAACTTAGATACGATATTATTTCATTTTGTCAGTATGAAGGGGAATCATTATACGAAGCCTGAGAAAAAGTTAAGGAACTCCTAAGAATGTGTCCACACCATACTCTGCCTGATTGGTTAATCATTCAAACTTTCTACAATGGGTTAGTAGGATCCCTTAGGTCTATAATTGATGTTGTCGTTGGTGGATCGTTAATGTCAAAATCATTTAATGAAGCATATGTGTTAATTGAAAATATGGCTACAAATTAATTTCAATGGCCCTCCGAAAGGGTAAATCCTAAAAAGATAGCCAGTGTTTATGTTACATATGTGATTTTAATTCTTGCATCTCAGGTTGTTTCAATATCAAGGAAGTTGAACCAATTTGGAGTAAAACAGCCTCAATTTACTCTAGTAAGTGAGGAAAGTTCATTGGGACATATGATTGATTCTAACTTATCATATGAGACTTTAAATACCATAAACAATCTGTATTCTAACTTTTACAACCTAGGTTGGAAGAACCATCCTAATTTTAACTTGAATCATACTACTGGGGGTGGAAACCAAAAATGAGAAAATAATCATACAAATCCTAATGGAAGTTGGAATAATCAGGGGAACACAAACTATAAACCTTCATATCCACTGGACTCTAATAATGATCAACAATTTGAGGATAAGAAATGCTGTGATTAGATACATAGAGAATCAACTGGGACAAATTGCTAATTCATTTAGCAATAGACCCCAAGGAACATTTACTAGCAACTTTGAGATCAATCCTAAAGAGAACACTAATGAACAAGTGGAAGCTATCTGATTAAGAAGCGGAAGAGAGATAGAGGATGTGGTTAGAAAAGAAAACGAAGTTGTGAGAGAGACAAGGGAAACAAAAAGAACTGAAGAACATGTTTCTAGGGATCTGGAAAAAATTATATCTCAAATTAAAATCAATTTAGAAAGACCACCACCTCCATTTCCTCAAAGGCTTAGACAACATGAGTTTGATAAACAATTTTAAAAATTCTTGAAAGTACTTAAAAAGTTAACAATAAATATTCCTTTCACTGAAGCTTTGGAAAAGATACCAAGTTATGCAAAGTTTATGAAGGAGATATTAAAGAAGAAAAGAAAACTTGGGAATTATGAGACAATTGTACTAAGTGAGGAGTGTAGTGCTATACTTCAGAAAAATCTTCCTCATAATCTTAAAGATCCTTGTAGCTTTACAATTCCTTGTGCAATTAGAGAAAAATTATTTGGAAATGCTTTATGTGATTTAGGAGTGAGCACTAATGTGATGCCTCTATCAATATTTAAATGGTTCGGTTTAGCTGATATTTCTCCCACTACTATAACCCTTCAGTTAGCTGATCAATCTATCATTTATCCAAAAGGGGTTATAGAAGATGTGCTTGTTAAAGTGGATAAATTTATCTTTCCTTTAGACTTTATTGTATTAGATATGAAGGACGATAAAGATAATCCAATTATTTTGGGGAGACCTTTTCTTGTTACTGGACAAGCTATGATAGATGTGCAAAAAGGAGAGTTGACTATGAATATTAATGACCAGGAAGTAACTTTTGATGTATTAAAGACTATGAAATATCCAACTGAGAGAAAAGATGATGATTCTTTTTGGGTAGATGAAATTGATTATCTAAGTAAAAACCAATTCCAACAAAGTTTTGAGAGACAGTTAGCAGATGAGATCGAAATGGATTTTCACAATGAATTGAAAATGTTGTTTAAAGAAAACTGTATGTATGTTCAGGAGAGGGTTAAGATGATGGACGTTACCAAAAATAGTAAACTTTTAATTCCATCTGTTGAAAAATCTCATGAACTTAAGATGAATGTAACCCATAAAATTTTAAAGCCTACCTATTTATGGAATTCATCTACACTACCAGTCTTTATATCTTCATATTCGACTCAATCACAAGAAGAACCTGAATTGAATGTTGAAATCAGTCAAATATCTTCTAAGAAAGAGTTATTGAAAATCGTTGAATGACATATTCCGTGGTATACAGACAAAATGAATGAGATTCTGAAGTTGGGGCAACTGGAGTAAATATTGGATAGATCGGGTTGTCGATGTTAGACCAAGCGCTTTGTAGGAGTCAACCCATGAATATCTTTGTTAATTGTTTGGTGTGATTGTTGTTATATTGGATTGAAGAATAGTGAGAAGTTGTAGTTTGATCCTTTTTTGATGTGTAATATTAATTTGGGTTAATGTTGTGAGTTTATGCCTTGGTCTTGATTAAATTTGTATACGACTTATGGTAGTAGTAGGCTGGTGAGTCTATTACAACTTAGTTCTCAACAGAGCTGAGCATTACCTTGAAGCATGTAGAGATTGGACTTGGACCACTCCATGTGAAATCTATTACGTCCTTTATCTGACTTTGTCTTTACTGAGTAAGGTCATGAACTTACTTAGTGAACAACATCTGGATGAACTGCACTACTTTTATTTACCAGATTGTGGCTACCTTAGACTTAGAACAAACATGAAATTAGAAACACATGAGTTTTTATAATAGGGGAATTCTGGTCTAAGGGTGATAACCATATAAAAAAAAAAATTATAATACAATACACCCACGTAAATAGTTTAGTTTCTTTTGTTCGAAATTGAAGGTAAGGAAGGGAAATGTGAATAGAAGGGAGATAAAATTAACCTCAGTTGTTGTTTGTTTATGAAATTTGTGCTCGTCTATGTATTGGAGTTTGTGTGTCTATGATTGTAAGTTAAGTTGAATGAGTCATTGGAGACAACATAACATATCTTAACATTTTAAACTTGTTAGCATCCAACAATTCCTTTATAAAGTTTAAAATGTGTTCCTGTTTAATCTTCAGTTTGTACCTATTCTACAATTTAAAAATTCCTTTATAGTGATTTAGGGTATATTTACTTTATACTGCAATATTCTACCAAGTGTTATTTGTTGATATTTTTGTAGGATGTGTAGTAAATTTTAAAAGTGATATTTCCCTGTCGCGTATTTTTGTACTTCATTGTTAAACATGTTTGAGCTTATGTTTGGCGTGGGGGGGGGGGGGAAGAAAAATGTTTCAAATTTAAACCTTAATTATTTTCAAAAGTGCTACAAATAAATTTGTATTTTGATTTCTAATTATTATTGTTATGTGGAGTCATCTTACGAATGTTAGAATTTTAAGTATACAAATGGAGTAGAAAAACTTAGTTGATATTTTTAGTGAAAATGGTGAACCTAAAGTTAAAATATATTTAGTGGAGAACATGGGAAAATGAATAACTATCTTTAGTAGGAAGACGTGTATTTTTTAAGAACTAAGGATTCTTAGAATTTTTATTTTCATACATTTAAAGCTCTTTTAGAAAGTATTAAAAAAGCATCTTTCCAAGTGAAGGAAAGTAATAAGTTATAACTTTAGAGGAGGATAGTTGAATTAAAAATCATTTAAGGACTTCTCCAAATATATTAATACTCACATATAACAAAAAAAAGAGTAGAAAAGAAGAAAAAGTGGATTAAAAAGATCCTAAAAAAATAAAAAAGCATGTGAGGAGAAGCATGAGGAGAGGTCCTAATCAAAAGTTGGTTTAACTAGAGTCTTTCTAGAGTAAGGAACTTAGAAAAATCCTAAGCGTGCTTTTTGTACTTATATTAGTTAAATTATTTTAAGAGAGTTCTTAAGTTTAGAAATTAAAGTTCACAGGATCTGACTCTGCATATTTTTCTGAATTAGATAGGAAAACAAATTCCCATGTTTGATGATAAATATCTTAGACCCAGGGTTAGTCTGATTCACTAGAAGTTTTTCTAGGTTGGACTATGCATTTTTATAACAAAATATTTGACCCATTAACTATAATCTACAAAAATTATTTTAAAAGTGTAGTATTACTTGAGGACAAGTAATCTTTAAGTTTGAAGGATTTTGATCAACATAAAAATATACTACTTTTTATGCTATATTTTATAATTATATTACACTTTAAAGGTATGTTTTATTGTGTTTTTGGTTGTAGGCACATCAAATTGAAGAATTTGGAGTTATTGGAGCAAAAGGAACAAAAATGGACCAAAATGGAGCATACCAAAGCAAAACGGGTTGAATCGGAGCATACTGGAGCAAAATGGGTCAAACCGGACACTTTTGTACCTGTGTCTGGCACCTAGGTACCAGTAGTTGGCGCATAGCCTCCAAGCAGTGGCGCCTATGAGCCAGAAATTGGCGCATAGCCGCCAGTGACTGTTTTTCACATAACTTCTTAAAGAAACGTCAGATTTGGATGATTTTTGAAGTGTTGCAAAGTGTGTCTCGTGGGGAATTTGTTGGGAATGATAAAATAAACTTTCTATAAGAGTTTGAGTTAGTTAGAAGGAGTTATTATGGAAGAGATGTGTCTCTTGGAATGAAAAGGCACTTAAGGCACCCATTCGAAGATTCATTAAATGTGGACTCTTTTTAAAGAAACAGTTAAGCATCTATTGGGAAATTAAAAAAACACTCTTGAACTCTTAAAGAATAATGATTTAGAGAGAACAAGAGGAGAAGAAGGCTTGGAGAAGAGGTGAAGGCTTGGGCGTGAGCCCAAGTGGGGCGACAAGGTGAAAGAGAAAGAAAGAGTGTGAAAGAATTTTTTCTTTTCTTTTCACTTTGTTCTTATATATGATTGGAAGGAGATTGCTTTTGTTATACAAGTAGAGTTTGATTTTCATCTAAGATAATATTTTGATTTGAATTTAGTATTTTGTTTGTATGGTTTCAGATGCTTATTCAATGAAAAGTTATTGTTGTTTCTTCATGTGTAGTGAGTAGTTTTCTTTACTCTTCCCTCTTACAATGAATTAGTATGCATGTGTAGGATATAAAATTGAGTAGAGTTAGAGTATATTGTGATGATTTTACTTTGATCTTCATTTACATGTAAACTTGATCAACTTGCAGGTTAAAATCTGTTGTGAGAACATGTAAGAACCAATGTGGTATTGTCTCAGTCAGCTATTGATAAGAATCACATGAAATTATATGGGTGAGAATGTAGTCCATATAATTAAGAGTAAATAAATAGGGACATATACATGTTTAAGAGGTGTAGAATTAGAGGACTGTAGGGTGACAAATTAAAGCCCCTAATTTGGTTTGATGTGAAAAGTTTTGTTTGAGATGTTAGCCCCTGGTAGAGGGAGAAGGGGGAACTCTAAAGTGAGAGCTAATATCTTCGTTGCCTAACCCATCTACAGGATTTCAAATCATCAAATTAACCTATGTTCTTTATAGAACAAAGTGAGGATAAAGAATATAATTGCCCCTATCTGTCACAATCTCTCTAGCTACTTGTTTTATTTTTACACAGGCCACTAATTTCATTGCATGAGGAAGAGTATTATTAATATATCCAACCCCACTTTCTAACTTTCTCTAAGTATTTTAATTTAGAAGTAGAAGTAGTATTGTAGTGATAATTGTTAGATATAATCAAAACCAAACTTTTATCGACCTTCCAAGCTAAGGAGTGTTATTGTAGACTAGAACTTTTCTTGAAAGCAGCCATGATTAACTGTAATCTCCATGGGATCGATATTCGGGGCTTAATCAGAAAGCTCTATATTACTTGATAACAATATGTATACTTGTGTAAAATCCCTACTATTTTAAGACATAATTGAAGTCTTACTTTGCTTTTGAGTCAAGTTTTTGGCACCATTGTAAAGGAAGAAATTTAAAAAAGAATATAAAAGGTTTAAACTCTTGTATATTGTAATCAAATATCAATATACTAGTTACCACCAAATACAAATTGCTCCTGAGGGTCAAGAGAAAACAACGTTTACCAGTCCTTATGACACATTTGCTTTTAGAAGAATTCCCTTTGCTTTATGTAATGCCCCTACTACATTTCAGAGATGTATGATATGTGATTTAATTGAAAAAGGAATAGAAATTTTTATGGATGATTTTCAGTGTTTCGAATTTCATTTGAATCATTTTTAGAACATCTGTCTAAAGTTCTAAAATGCTGTGAAGAAATTAATTTGGTCCTTAACTAGGAAAAATGCTAATTTATGGTAGCAGGAGGAATATTTTTAGGACATCGTATATCTGAAAATGGTATGGAGGTAGATCCTACAAAAATTGAAGTGATCTCTAATTTACCTTGCCAAACCAAAGTAAGGGGAATTAAAACTTTTTAGGACATGTTGTATTCTACAGGTGATATATTAAAGACTTTTCAAGAATTTTAAAACATTTATGCCATTTACTGGAAAAAGATGTAATATTTTATCTTGATGATGAATGCCTAAAAGATTTTGAAACATTAAAGGAAGAATTAATCACTGCACCTGTTATAGTGTCACCATACTATGAAAAACCTTTTGAATTCATTGGTGATGCTAGTGATTATGCTATTGGAGCTGTTTTAGGCCAAAAATATGATAAAAGTTTCAAAGTAATTTAATATGCTAGTAAAACTCTTAATGAAGCTTAAATTAATTATACCACTTCTGATAAAGAGTTATGAGTTATAGTATTTGTTTTTGATAAATTAAGATCATATTTAATTGGAACTAAATGTGTGGTGCATACTGATCATTCTGCTATTAAATATTTCATGAAGAAGAATGATGCAAAACCAAAACTGATAAGATGGACTCTCTGTTACAAGAATTTGATTTTGAGATAGTAGATAGGAAGGGTGTTGATAATTGAACCACTCCGCGCACTTAGCGTAAACTTAATATTGCTAGAATTTGATATAGAAGTGTATAAAAATATTCAATAATCACAGAGTTACTCTTATCAACGCAAGTATACATATCGCTCAAGTAATATAGGGCTCTAATGGAGTCCTGGATAGCGATCCACAGGGATATTTCAGAGGCTGCAGACTAGGATTATAGAAACCAATTCAGAATTACAACCTTGTAAATCGAATTGCCTATCTGTCACTAATATGCAATCGTAAATAAGATGGAATTTTAATAAACTAATTCTACTAAAAATTAACTACTTTTACTAATAAAGTGAGGTTCGATATATAAGCAAGCATCCTTCTCCTTGTTAAGAAATTTAAATGACTGGATAATTAGAAATAGTTTAAATTGGTGTTGTGCCAAATAGGAGCATACCTATTCTTTACCCTTTGGTCCAGGCATAAAGAACATTAACTAATCCTATGCTTGGTTACTGAATCCGCGGCTAGGCTGGGAGGATATGGGCTCTCACTTCGGAGCTCCCACGTTCCCCTCGCCTGAGGGCTAACATCTACACTTCAGCACCCAAACGATAGGACCGAATTGAGGATTTTAGTCTGTCACTCTAAAATCTCCAATTCTACGTCCGATAAATAATATTTCCCTATTTATTTACACCCTACTTTCAAGGACTTTAACCTCCCTGAATCTTGGATGTAATCTTCACTTTTAGTTTTTAAACTCAACATATTTTAACAAATCAATTGGCCAGATTGAAATTAAATTAATATTGAAGTGAAAAGATTATCACCACTTCTTTAACATTTTCTTAACACAACTAATTTAAATCACCATTTCAAAAAATAATCTCAAAACAAAGAGTAAGACAGAGAGACTACTCAGATTTCATAGAGAAGATATGACAAAACTTGGATTTCATATATAAAAGCAAAGTTATACAAACTACAATAAGTAAATACAACTTATCTCGAATTTCTTCCCAAGCAAACTCCTCGAAGTTCCTTTGAATCTCATCCTTTCTTTTCAGCACACAGAATTCTCTTTCGAAGCATCAAGGAGGAAGAAATCTCTCACTTTCCTTCCACTCTTACAATCTCTCGAAGAATTCCTCACAATAAACACTAAATAAACTCACTCTCTAAAACTATTAGGAAAACCAAGACACTAACAGACACTCTCAAAACTCCTGGACACCACTTGGACTCCTGTTTCCGTCCTCAAATTGTTTCTTTTAAAGTAGTTGAAGAGTTTCCAAGAGTTACCCAAGCATCATTTCAAAAATCATCAACATTCAATGCACCTCATGAGAGAACCGACATACTCACCGTCGGCGGCCTCGATCTCACCGTCGGCGGCCTCGATCTCACCGTCGGCGGCCTCGATCTCACCGTCGGTGGCCTTCTAGAATACTTGGTTTTGGACCTTCTCTCTTAAGGCTCACTGTCGGCGGCCTCGATCTCGCCGTCCGTGACCTTCTTTGTAATTTATTTTCTGAACTCTCGGGAAAAGTCCGTCGTCGGCGCCAAAAGTCAAATCTTCATATTTTGGTCATTTTTGCTCCAAATTCGCTCATTTTTTCATCTTTTTGCTCCATTGTTCATAAATCAACATACCTGCAACAAGACATCAAAAATACCTTTCTTTAAAGTGCAATATCATCAAAATCAATATAAAATAGGCATGAAAATCTCAATATATTTTCAGTTGGTCAAAATCCCCCAAACTTAATTATTAATTGTCCTCAAGTAATTTTTAGTACTACATAAAAGTTATGATTCATTGTGGTAAAGTTCTAATTCAAAAATACTATAATTTTGATTTAAATAAATATCATAGTAAGATTTTTTAGAAAGATTTTCAAGTAATTAGATTAACGCTTTAGATATAAGGCTATCTAGTCATCAAGTCTAAGAGTTCTAGTCTTCTATTCATTTCAAGAATGACTATATGTTGCAATATCATTTCACTTAGAATACTCAGATTATAAGAAATTCATGAGGACACTACTAGTAAAGAAACTAGTCCATAAATATAAGTTTAGAAATGTATTTAGTTTTTCCTTTAGGTTAATACAAGTGAAGCCAATTTTTGATAAGGCATCTCCTCAAGCTTCTCCTCACTTACTTTTTTTTTTCTTTTCATTTGGATATATATATATATATATATATATATATATATATATATATATATATATATATATATATATATATCTTTTCTTTTCAGGGATTGTTTTTCAATCCTTTCTTTTTCTTTTTTTTCTCAAGTGAGATTACTATATCTGAATAGCCTGTTAATAATTTTGAACTTCACTCTTCTTTTCCTAAATTTGAAACTTAAAACATTCCTTTACCTTATATGTAATTCATAGCCTTTACATCATTGAGCCCTAATCTTTTCTTTCTCAACTAAATTCCTAAGATTCTTAATATTTCAAAATATAGTTTTCTTTACTTTAAATAGTTAACTATAGTCTTATCCCCTTATACTAAATATCTTAATCTACAAAATTAATTTTTATTGCTAAAAATATTTCTTTGAATCTTCTACAATATTTAAATAAAATCTAAATAGAGTTAATTGAATAAAATTTTATCACAAAAATCATATTTATAATTTTTGAAAATATTTTTATTGAGAACACATAATAGTTAATATTTTTCGCCCCCAAACTTAAATTTATTAATAATAGAAATAATACAGGGTGAAAGAAAAAATTCTACATTATAAATCATACCTTTGCACTTTAGGCATTTTCGTCTTTCTGAAATTTTGTAGATTCTTCTCAAAATTTTTAACTTCAACTGACCTGTAATATTTAGAAATTTTCTGCAAATATATTAGATTAGAGAATTTGCTGGGGTAATGAAATTATTTTTAAATAAGTACATAAAGTAAAACATTTAACAACCACAATTGATTACACTACACAGCACAACAGCAAGTAGCATTTGGATTTCAAAGCATAATAACAAATAGTCTACTATTTTAACTTAGAGCCTACAATTACAATTAGAATTACAATGTACGCATCACAATCGATCCAGAAATAAAATACAAATTACAAACAAAATTGTCGGCATATTTTCAGGTTGTGTGTTTTGAAAAGGGGGTCGCCTACAGAAGTTGTCGGTGAATTTTAAATTTAATTTAAATTTAAATAAATATATATAGTTTTAGAAAGAAGTATTTGATTTTGAAAATAACTTTAAGTTTGAAAAATTTTAAGATATGAAATCAAACCGATCTCACATCCCAAATAGTTTATATAAACGAGCACCGCATCATAAACCGTGTATCTATCTCGAAGAATAGACATACTTCTTGATGATGGGGCTCGATTAAATAAACTAGAAGATTTGTGACATCTGTTTGGTCTGCGAACCAATTTTATAAGCCGACAAGTTTCCCTACTTAATATAAAGGAATTAAACAGGGTTTATATTACCTGGGTTCTTAAAGTTCCTTATAAGGGCAAGCCCCTATAGTTAATTACATCTTAAATGTCCAAAAAACATTTAAGAAAACTATCGATAATGATCAGTGGTTTTACTCTCAAGAATTTCAAAGTTTAAGGTTTTCAAATAGTTGAATTTTGGAATTTCAAAAGGGAATAGCTCAAATTTGGAAGAGTTTATATTAAGAGTCCAATGGAAGAGAGGTAGGAGAAGTTGAGGATCCAAGAAGAATCTTGGCAACTTCCCAAACTATCCTATTGTTTGGCTTATATTTAAGAATTTATTTAATGTTATAATCCTGCCAATTTTATTTAATTAGGACTTATGCTTGTATGATATGATCACACAAACAGCCTCAACGATGTGAGGGTTTATGTCGTACGAAACAACTACCTCGGAATCCTAAAACTGGTTAGGGCTTAATTTACATAATATGATTATGAAAATGTCTAACAAAAAGTTAAGGATTTATGTTGCACTAAGCAAACTAACTCAAAATCCTATGGCTTGGTTATTTAATTCTAAGGTAAGTTTTGCTGAAGTAGACTCAGGTTTTGCTGACGAAGATAGCCGTGCTGCCCACTGTGCTCCGAGCTCCTTGTTGTTGCAGAGTTTTAGTTTTAGAAGGTGAAAATCAGGAGATGAGAAAAGTGTTTTGGTTTGGAAGAATCTTAAAGTTCAAATGTCTTTAATGTTTTATTAGGGGAATCCTAAAGTTCATTATAACAACACCGGTTAAGATCCCACGGTTCCATCATTCCGGCACCTTTATTTTTATCGGATTCACTTAGTCTAGATGAATTTACTAAACTCAACTGAATGAGTTCCACACTTTCATTTAGACCGTGGGAAATCCCGTTAGCAACACGTAGGTTACATCATCCGAGGTATTCCCGATCATCCAACAAGACGTTTTAATTTAGTTATAGTTGTAGTTTTGTGTTCTGTTTGTGATTAAATTTTGAGTTGTTTTATATTTTGAATGTTGTGGCGGTGAATTTTATCTTGTTGTGACTTTTGATTTTGGTTTTGGGTTTCTGTTTTGTTGTTGTCCTAAAGGTTTTAGTTTTTATGCAACAATCTTGTTTAACATGCAAGAAGAGTAAAGTGCAGCTTAAATAAATAAATTGCAATAAACTAAATTGCAATAAAATAAATGTGTATCTGGAGGGTCTTCTCGTCATTCCTGGTTGCACTTAAAACACATGTTAAGGCATATAAATATTTATAATAAGTACCTAGGTAAAGCTAAGGTAAGATTTTGGTTGTCTACCAAAACCTAATCCTATTGCTAGTCAATTCCTATAGCGTCTAGGTTCTTGTATTTTGTTTAAGGATGATTTTTCCCCATCAAAGAATAATTAAATTCAATTTTTCTTCTAAAACATCCCATCATATTGAGGAAGTGCTTAGGACGAATCCTAAACATCTTTTCAATACTTCTGGGATTATTTCGAGTCCAAATGAATTTCTTTGTTTAGGTGAGTTGATCATCCAAAAATTTAGTTAAGTTTTGTTTCTTGCTCAGTGAATTAGGATGTTTGACTATCCTATGGGTAAAGTGACATTTCACTTGATGCTTTACTTAAGAGTTATAATAATGAAAACCTTTAGAGGGCAAATCAGTTTGTTAAAGAATTTAATGATTTAAAATTGGAATTGGGGATTTAAAGTGATTTAATTTAGTTATGAAATTTTAATAATTTTAAGTTTGGAATAGTGTTCGAGTTGTTTTAAATTTAGTTTAAATCTTTAAACCTTTTTTTTATCTTAATGTTTCAGATTAATTTTGATGTTTTAATTTTACTTAGAAGTGTTTGAATTATTCATATATTTTTGATGGTTTGATTTAGGTTAATTATGATATTTTAGGTTAGTTTTGATTAGCTAAATTTGTTTTATATGCTTAATTATGAATTGTTTTTATATTATTTAATATTTTAAATTTGCTTTAAGTTTGTTATTAAGTGACGTTGAATTAATTTTTAAATTAAATTTAATTTAATTGTTAAATCACTTAATATTTTAAATATTAATTTAATTAAGGGTTATTTTCTTTTAATTTTTAATTTATTAATTCCAATTATTTTAAGTTTAATTGAAAATTAGATCTTATTGAAGTGATTTATTTAGGGATTTTAAATTAAAGAATTAATATCTTCTTAGGTCATATCCCTAACCTTAATAATCCAAATTTTAATATAATCTTCCAAAATTCAAATTATTTAATTAATTAAAATTTACTTTAAATGTTTTTAAAGTAATTAGTGGGTTTCTACCCCTTAAATCCCTAGATTTCAATCATCTATGAGAAAAGTTAAGATCAGATATTTTACCCTCCCCTTTGATTAAGCCTAGAATATTAATTAAGGTTAAATTTTTTTAATTACCTTTATGCCCTTTTAAGCTTATTTATTTCATAACTCACTAAATTGAGCTCAAATGAACTTTAAATTTTTATATCACTTCACTCATATGTCAATTAAGACATTAGAGGAGAAAATGTGATTTTTCTGAATTTAATTTAATTTATATATTTATCTTGATGAAAAATAGGGATTTTCAATGGAAATTCAACAACATGACCAAGGAAAGGATTCTATCCTTAAGAAAATTATGGGATGTTCCTAATGACCAGAGGACCACTTGGACCAATTTTGGTGATTTTTTGAAATATATTTTATTTATTATAATTATTTTGAATTTTGGAGTGTTAATTAATTATAAAATAAAATTAAAGCTGAAAAAATGGATTTTATATTTTTTATAAATCTCTCTGACCTCAAGAAGTTTAGAGAAATAAATTTTATAATTTTATGATTTTTTCTTTGATTTATTAGAATTGATTTAGTGAAAATGTAGGGAAATTCATTTTTTAATATTAAAAATTATTTTAAGCCTTTAAAATTCAATATCTTAACCTAGAGATTTAGGAAAAATATTTGGTTTGTTTTTAAGTGATTAGGAAGCAAAATATGACATTTTTTATGATTTTTAATATTTTTATGATTTTTATTATTTTTAATTATTTAAAATATTAAAATAAGGTAGAAAATGAAGATTTTTAGAAAATTTTCTTAGACTACTCTGATATCAGAGAAGCCCGAAAACCAATTTGGTGAGTTTTTAAAGTGTATTTTTGGAGTTATGAATTTTTAAAGTTTAATTTTGGTCATGTAACTTAATTGGTTCATTTAGTGGAGTTAAACATTTCCAATTGATTCCAAATTTTTATGTGGGGTCCTTCTGATCCTAAAAATCAGTGGAGAATTGTTTTCAAGTTCTTTTGATGTGTGGTTAACCCTAATTATTCAAAGTTCAGTTTTGAGTAATTAGGCCAATTAGGGTTATTCTTAATGAATTAACTCAAAACATAATTATCCTAGGGTCATCTAGTCCTAAGAAACTTTCTTAAATTTTCCTAGAATTTTCTAAGCAATTTGCTAATTAATAGAATTAAAATACCAAAGGCAGTGATATAAACTTGAAAAATACATAACTTCCCATAGAAATAGCCTATGACCTTGAAAAATTCAGGGAATATTCCAAGATCAGAGGCTTCAAAAGCCCTATGGTCTCATGCCATGGTGAATTGTCTATGCAAATGAAGAATTAAAATATTGAAATGAGTGAATAATTAATTAAAAATAAAATCCTCATCAAATTAACTCAATTCTTTTTCCACATAATTCTCCTTTATTCACTGAGCAATAGGGTATTTTTATTTTATTTTTGTGATTTTTCTACACAAAAATATGGATTTTTCAATTTCTAGGTATTTAAATAAATAGAAAATAGCCTATTTATCTATTTATCCAGCGCAGCACTGACGCAACCTCGGCGGATCTGAAAGCCCACGTTGCGCGCTCCCATTCGACGCCGCCATATGACTCAGATGCCACGCGGCCCACGGTCTCGCTCCATCCTTCGATCCGATGCAATTTGGACCGTCCACTCGATACACGCGCGATCGGACGACGCCTGGTCATCGTCTACGACTGGAGTGCACCCGTGATCGTCCACACTAAAACCCTAAGATCTCTCTCATTTCTCAACGGATTTTCGTGTTCTTATACTCTATGGATTCGTCTTGAAGAGGCGAACACATCCATATGGTTTACATGAATTGAAATTAACTTAAACGAAATGGAGAATCACTGGAAGCTCTCACGGAGGAGAAGTGTCCATACCTTGGTTCAGGAGGTGAGGCCTCAACTGAATGTGCTGGGCACATTCGTTGGAGTTGGAGGAGCCTGGGGATGAAGCCTCTGGCCCTGTCGAATTGTCTAAGTACAACTTCCACCAAGCCCGATTTTAAAGCTTGGCCGATAGAGAGAATGGCTGGCCTGGTGAGGGGGCTTCCACTGGGGAACTCCTTCTCTTGGTCCTGTGCAGGTGTGGGTGAGTTTAATTTGATTTTGGTAGAGGTTTAAGAGATGTCCTGTTCTGGCCTGAGAATTGAGCTCCAAAATTGAGCTCAATCAATGGGATTTAGGACAGAGAACAATGGGGATGGATTGCTCTTGGCTATGGGAAGCTCTGTGAGGAGTTTGGAGGAATTCTGTGAAGGTTGATTTCAGCCAACCTTTTGGCCGAGAGGGGGTGGCTTGTTTAAATAGCCATGGCCAGGGCCTCCCAGGGGGGTTTGATGGCTTGGATCAACTGCTCTGGTGAAGAGAAGAACAGCTGCAGTGGCCATTGGGCATGGGACAACTCAGCTAGTTCAAATTGAATTTTTGAATCCATTTAGACCTCTCGGCCATGGTGTTTTCCGGCGACCTGGAGGCTGGTCTGTCAGGGTCAGGTCACCATCCTGATCAGGAGGGTCAGGGCTTGAAGTTTGTGGGTTCAATTGGCCAAGTGTATAAAGGTTTGATTTAAGTGGTAAGGGGGAAGGGTCATTTTGGGCTTATTTTTGTTTAGCCATGGTTTAGGGCTTGGTGCACCATCCAAAGCTCTAATTTTGGGCTGAGGGAGGTCAGGTGAGTCAGCTTATGAAGAGTGGTGAAGTCCCCATCAAGATTATTTGGATTAAATTTAGGTTAAAGGGAATCATGTAATGGGTTAATTACTTTTTAGGGAGTGCTTAAAGGATCTCCTCCTTTTGCCATTTAGGGAGTGATGACAAGTCAATGGCTCCTCAAGGCTGACATATGGCTTGTGCATGGCTCCATGGCTCCATTTGGCTTGGAGCCAAGCTTAGTCAATTTCATGGAAATGGGTTTTAAGGATTTTGGATATTTAGGGGTAATTTGGCACATGGCTTAGTTTATAAAAGTTTAATGATGAATTTGAAACTTAGGGAGTGATTTAAATCAAAGGGATGATGAGGTGAAAGTGTCATGTAGGCTTTGGATTGACTTTAGGCCTTTTGAAATCATTTTGGATGGGCTTTTAAAATGGTTTAAGGAAGTGGGCCTTTAGGTTTGAAAACAAAATGGTGGATGGAAGTTTTGTGAAGGATTGGGCCAAACAAATGTTCGGTTTAGTTTAGGGATGTGTCATGAGTGATTTTAAACAAATTTGAGGTGATTTGGAGTTAAATTGGGTTTGATTTGGGATTTTTTTGGTAAAGAGGCCAAAGTGGGTCAAATTGGGCTAATGTTAGATTTTATTTAAAATTAAAATGTTTATGGGAGTGTGACAAAGAGTTTTTAAATTTGGTTTGGCTTTGATTTTGGGATTTGGGCCCATTTCACTTCATGGTGGGTTTAGGCCAAAATTGAGGATTTTTTGTTTGAGATAGGTTTGGATGGAGTTTAGGCTCAAATTTAGGGAAAATCTTGTTAGTTGTTTTTTTGTTTTTGGGGATATTAGGAAGGTTTAGGAAAAGATTTGGGGTTAATTGGAGTTGAGTTGGGTTAGTTTGGGCTAAGTTTAGGTCATGTGCCAAAATTGGGCTTTAAGCTTCAAATTGAAATTGGATCCAAATGTTAATCAAATTGGGCTTGGATTTGGTCTAAATTGATATTAGAGATATTGAATTGAAGTTTAGAATTGAATTGGGTCAAATTTGAGGTCAATTGGGTTGGTTTAGTGGGACATTGGGTTCACTTGGGTTAAAAATGGGTCAAATTGGGGATTTTGGTAAACGTTGGCTAAATTGACAAAATTGGCTTATGGTGTAGTTGAACAAAATGAAATTGGGAATATTTGGGATTTTCTGAAATTTTCTGGGAAGTTTTGGAATTTATAGATTTTTAGGTTAAAAAGGGCATTTAGGGTATTTGGAGGGTATTGGGAGGTATTTTTGGAATTTTTGGTGTATTTGGCCTTGGGTGATCAATTTGAGTAGAGAGAAATGTTTGGGACTGATTTTGAGGAATTTTGGGTAATTTAGGCAATTTTGCAAATTTTGGGCATCTTCAAGGGCATTTGGTATGTTTGTTGGGTGTAGGGCCCCGTGAGTCAAAAATTGAAATTTTGGGAAAATGAAGATTGATTGAATGTGAGTAGAATGGAATCAATTTGGTTGAGCCATGAAGGCTTATTAAGCTCATAGGAGCCATGAGAGGACTCATTTGAGGCATTCACTATGTTGTTCCTAACTCTCTTAGCCAAGGGCCTAGGGGTTAAGGTCCATCCATATGAATTACCTACATGAGTCAGGGAGTCAAGCTAGGTATGAATGGTTTTAGGATATGGAATGTGTGTGAAAGTGTAATGTGTGCAGGTCAACCCTCACCATACCAGGCCACCCAGGGTAGTCCTAAGGCCAAAGAGTCCTATAGGGAACTCATCCTTTAAACCTCCACATTTGATCTTAACCCTCCAAGTGACTTAGGGGTTTACAATCAAACTTATGGGGTTTGTAGGGAGTTAAGAGGTGTTTAAATTTCTAAGTGGTGGGTTCCATTTCTAGTCCTCTAAGATAGTCAAAGGGAAAGCCTAAGGCTAGATCCTAAGAACTAAGGAGAGAGAAGAGAAAAGACCTCATCAAAAATGAGGTCAACAAATGGACCCCCAATAGGTGTGGTGTGCTAACCAAGCACATCGCGCGTATTGGAGTTGACCAAAGAGATCAACAAAACCAACACAGAAGTCTAAGTGACACACTTAGAACAGAGTAGAAATAAATTTCCGCTGGGGAGTATCGAGTATATCTCCAACAGTGGAGATCCCTGAACTCTCGCTGAGGAAAAGAAAATGAGGTGAATTCCAGATCATAAGATCTAGGGAAATTTTGATTTAGATTTCATTTCATTTTCTATTCCGAGTTTTTTAATTTGTGAGTTTAGACTTCGATTTGTTCTGAGTTTCAATTTCGATTGAGGTTTAATTTAAAATCAATTCAAGGAGATCTGGATTTGAAATGAGAATTGAAACCTAGGTTCCAATCTCGGGATTGCGAAGAGAACTGGAATTTTGGTACCAACCTTGGAGTGAGAACCGGAGTTTAAGTATCGATTGAAATGGATGAGAATCAGAATTTTGGTACTGATCTTGAAATAAGATCTGGAATTTGGTACCAGCCTCGGAAGGAGAGATTTGGTATCAATCTCGGGAAGAGAGTCGGAATTTGGTACCGACCTCGAAAGGAGAGAACTGGAATTTGGTACCAGTCTCGAAGGTTTAAAGAGAACTGGAATCTGGTTCCAGTCTCGAAGGTTTAAAGAGAACTGGAATCTGGTTCCGCTCGAAGTTAAGAATACGGAATCGGTTCCGATCTCGAAGGTTTAAAGAGAACCGGAATCTCGAGGTTAAAGAGCCGGAATCGTTCCGATCTCGAATGTTTAAAGAGAACTTGAATTCGGTACTCAGTCTCGAAGGTTTAAAGAGAACTGAACCGTCTCGAAGGTTTAAAGAGCGAATCGGTTCCGGTCTCGAAGGTTTAAAGAGAACCGTGATCCGGTTCCGATCTCGAAGGTTTAAAGAGAACTGGAATCCGGTTCCGGTCTCGAAGGTTTAAAGAAAACTGGAATTCGGTTCCGATCTCGAAGGTTTAAAGGGTTGAAATTTGCTGTGGAGATTTGAGTTTAGAAGAAGATTTGAAATGAGACGTGAAAGTGTTTCACGTCCCACGAGGATCGATCAAAGTCTGATTATTTGGCGAAGGATATGAATCCATGCCATCAGAACCAAATCGAAAATTTTTGTGGTTCTGTGTCAGTAGATTCAGTCGAACTTCTCAAAAGAGGGAAGCAAACATGGAGAGTCAAAAAGAGATTTGAGAATAACCAAAGGCTGGGGATTTCAAATTCAAGAATTTGTTTTAGTTGCTTGTTGTAATTTGATTTTTTAGCTTGATTTTCAATTTAGAGTTCACGTTTATTTAGAGTTCGTGTTGACATTCAGATTTTTAAAAGAGTTCTCATTTATTTTTATTTTTCCTTTGTTCTTTGTTCGAAGTTCTTTTAATTTAATGGCGTTCCTCAGTCGATTTGCACAAAAAGAGGTGAAGGCAAAACATGACATGGTCACTTTCATTCCAATCTTGTTGAAAATACATCATAAAACTTGATCCAAAACATGATGATATTTTCTTTAAGAATTCAATATCTCATACAATCCATATAAATCCAAAATAGATTGTGTAAGATTCTTGCAAGTTGTTTCTAAAAGCATCTGTGAAAATCCATTTCTGAATAGTGAGATACATGGACAATAACATCACCTTCCAAGCCACCCTTGGCAGGAATGCCGTACGGATGTGCATTGGAGGTGTGCTATCTCCCATGTAACTCACGACTCGTAAGGCCGGAGGCTCTCTAACTCCGGATCGAGTCGAAAGTGAAAAGGAATCTTTCTGTCATCCATTCTCCTGAAAGTAACAGAGCTCCGCTCAACAGGCACTCCTGGAATGCAATGCTTTGCGATGTCCGCTCCATTTCCTTTTAACACCATGATGGAACCTACCGGTAGTGTTATCTCCACCGGCTCTCGGAATTCTCTGGGGCCTACTATCCAGAGGTCAGATCCGAACATGATATTGCACTGGTTGACAAAAGACACTATGCAGAAAGGTCTAACGAAATCATGATGGTCTATGTGTGGAGGTATGCAGTCGCCCTCCTTGTAGATGTTAATGATGCAGTTGTTGGGTATGCAATCTGCAGGCAATACCCTCCATGTTATCATCCTCTTTACCATTTTTTTAATAACATTCGACATCGGATCTACCTCACTGTGATGGAGTATTCCTGGTGGATTCCCTTTTCTGTCTACCGCGAAGTTGTAGCAACATCCGCATTGGATTGTAACTCTTCCTTTTCCTGGCATCCATCTTCAGGGTTCTGAATAAGTTTTCTCCCTCAGACGACCAGCTCGGCCTTTCTGAAGTTCAACGATGCAGTCTACAATTTGTTGTTGTTCGTAGTCTGAAAACACATCTGTATGTAGCTTAAGGCCTTCCAAGATGTTAATCCTCTTGCCACGGATTCTTTCAAAGTATTCAAAAGTTTTCTTTTCAACATTCTGCATCTTTTCCAGCTCATATTCCGAAATTATCTGCAACTGGCAAGGTCTAGTAACGTACTGTGGGATGTATGGTTCAACTGTGGGATGCCGAAATTAACTTTTCCAAGATGTTAATCCTCTTGCCACGTTCTCCTGCATGTCTCGGCTCCTCGGAGATAATCTCTATCGAGACATTTTCCAGGGTTGCTTTCGCAACAAGACTCTTTAAAACTGATGCATTTGTCTGGCGTCGTGGTACATATTCTATTTCTGATCTCCTTGGGATTTCCTTTATCTATTCTGCTTTCCTTGGAGTTGATCTCCTCTTTTCTGGTTCCTGACAAACGGGTTTCTTAGAAGTTCTTGCACTGACGGTAGCAGCTATCTCTTCACGTTGATCCGCCGCTAGCTGGGTTAGCATCTTGCCGATGCGTCGATTCTTATTTCTTCGTTGGGTCAGAGTGAGAGTAGCTCTCCTTATCTCTTGAATTTCTGTGGGCATTACGCTAACGAGCCTGCATTCTGCTGTAGCAACCACAGACTTAACTTCTTGTCCTCTCCCGTTGCATGACCGGTATTTACTTTTCTCTTTTTGTCGGTAGATGGTTGACTTGAGTCACCCAATTTCATCACTGTATGGCTGCGGAGCTCTTCCCGATCAATCGGAGTCCAATCATTTTCTTCGTACTGTAGCCCGGCTGGTGTGAAGTCAGAGTCAATCTCAATCACGGCTCCATCCTTCATCCTCTTTTTATCGAGTGCTAGACTCACGCCATTCTTAAAGTTCAGAACCAACCGCCCGTTTGACATTTCTCTGCAAAAAACAAGAAAAGGATCAAGGGCTGTACTAAGAACAAGAACAATAGAAAACTTTATTAATGGAAAATTTCATTTGTTTCTTTCAAATTTCAACAAGGGTAGGAAAAGATGAAGAAAGATAAAGAGTGAGACTCGATTTGAAAGGAAGGATAAAAACTTTATTATCATGATTTCACATGTTTTCTTTTAACATTTTTTTTAACGATTTTCTTTATCATCCACTTTTTTTATTTATATTTTTTGGTTCGGACCCAGTCATAAGTAATTACTGTACCGTGCTTCTAGGAATGAGGATTCATCCTTCGAAACATCAGGTTGTGTAATACTTCTTTAGATATCGTCCATTAATTGGAAGCATAGGTCGTTCTCCACGATAATTTATCAATTGATATGAACCTCCAGAGTAGACTGTCTCGACCACGAATGGCCCTTCCCAAGTCGGTTCAAATTTACCACCTATCTTGCGATGTGCAAGAATAGGTCTTCTGAGAACCAAAACCAAGTCACCGACTTTGAATGTCCTTGGACGGACTAATTTATCGTGGGCCTGGATCATCTTGGCTTGATACAGTTCCAAATTCTGCTGTGCTGAAAGTCTTTTCTCTTCTAAGCTTTCCAATTCTTCTAGTCGTAGTTTGGCATTTTCTTCTGTAGTGACCTTGTTTGCAACTGCAATTCTGAGAGACGGAAGCTGAACCTCTAAGGGTAGAACGGCCTCGGACCCGTATACTAAGGCGTAAGGCGTAGACTGGGTGGGAGTTTTGAAAGTCGTCCTGTAGGCCCATAAGGCTTCTAACAACTTCTCATGCCAATTTCTCTTATTGTCGTCTAAAGTTTTCTTTAGAATTTGGACGAGAGTTTTATTAAAAGCCTCGGCCAAGCCGTTCGCTCTTGGGTAGTAGATTGTTGAATAGCGCCAGTCGATCCCGTGTCTACTGACAAAATTGTTGATCTTCGTGCTTCTGAATGCGGACCCGTTATCAGATATAATTCTGTGCGGTACCCCAAAATGGTAGACTACTTGATTCTTGAAGAACTGTAGCACGTGATGTGCATTCACTTCTCTGAGCGGTACTGCTTCTGCCCACTTGGAAAAGTAATATGTAGCTGCAAGAATGAAGCGATGTCCTCTTGAAGAAGGCGGTTCTATCGGACCCACATCATCTTTCCCCAACACTCAAACGGCCATAACGCGATTGTCGGATGTAGCACATTTGGAGGTTGATGTAGAACCACTCCATGCACTTGGCACTAGTGACAACTTTTGGCAATCTTCATGCAATCGGTCATCATCGAGGGCCAGTAGTACCCTAGCCTCTTAATCTTCATTTTCATTTTTTGACCCGACATATGAGCGCCACAAAGTCCTGAGTGTACTTCTTTAATAATTTCACGAGCCTCAAACCCGCTCGGCATCTTAGCCGCATCTGATCGAAAGACCTTCTGTATAATGTATGGTTTATTAATGCGTAAGACAGAGTTCTTTTCTTGATTTGATGAGCTAACGACTTATCGTCCGATAGGTTTCTTGTTTGCAAGTAGTTTATTAATGGTTGCCGCCAATCCTCTGTAACTTTTGTTACTGCTGCAACTGATTCTTTTTCTTTTCCTTTTGATTTGTGTATTGTATCCATGTCGAGAAGTGATAGCACCTGTCATCCTTGAACTGACATTTCAAATGACTCATCCTGTAGGAAGGCAAACTCTTTTGCAAGGAGGGCTAACGCATATGCGAGAGCATTTTCTCTTCTGGAAATCTTATAGATTGTTACATTCGGAATCTGCTCTAACAATTTCATTGCGTACTGGAAGTACTGCTCAAGTCTTGGTTTTAGAATTATGTACTGTCTCGCAACTTGCTGAATGATCAATTGGGAATCTCCGTAGATGTTTATGTCTGTTATCCCCATCTGAATGGTTAATTCAGTCCGGTTATTGTCGGCATATTTTTAGGTTGTGTGTTTTGAAAAGGGGATCGCCTACAGAAGTTCTCAACGAATTTTAAATATTAAATTTAATTTAAATATATATATATATAATTTGAAAGTAGCATTTGATTTTAAAATTAATTTTAAGTTTGAAAATTTTAAGACATAAAATTAAACCGAACTCACATCCCAAATAGTTTATATAAACGAGCACCACACCACAAACCGTGTATCTATCCCGAAGAATAGACACACTGCTTGATGATGAGGCTTTATTAAATAAAATAGAAGATTTGTGACATCCGTTTGGTCTGCGAACCAATTTTATAAGCCGACAAGTTCCCCTGCTTAATATAAATGAATTAAGCAGGGTTTATATTACATGGGTTCTTAAAGTTCCCTATAAGGACAAGCCCCTATAGTTAATTACATCTTAAATGTCCGAAGACCCTTAAGAAAACTCTCGATAATGATCAGTGATTTTGCTCTCAAGAATTTCAAAGTTTAAGGTTTCAAATGAATTGGATTTCTGGAATTTCAAAAGGGATTAGCTCAAATTTGGAACAGTTTATTTTAAGAGTCCAAAGGAAGAGAAGTAGGAGAAGTTGAGAATTCAAGAAGAATCTTGGCAACTTCCCAAACTATCCTATTGTTTGGCTTCAATTTAAGAGTTTATTTAATGTTGCATCTTGACAATTTTAATTAATTAGGACTTATATTTGTATGATATAATCATACAAATAGCCTCGAAGATGTGAGGGTTTATGTCGTACCAAACGACTATCTCGAAGTCCTAAGACCGGTTAGAGCTTAATTTGCATATCATGATTATGCAAATTCCTAACAAAAGGTTGAGGATTTACATTGCACTAGGCAAACTACCTCGAAATCCTATGGCTTGGTTGTTTAATTCTAAGGAATGTTTTGCTGAAGTAGACTCAGGTTTTGCTGATGACGATGGCCGTGTTGCCCACCATGCTCCAAGATCCTTGTTGTTGCAGAGGTTTAGTTTTAGAAAGTGAAAATCAGGAGATGAGAAAAGTGTTTTGGTTTAGAGAAATCTTAAAGTCCAAATGTCTTTAATGTTTTATTAGGGGAATCTTAAAGTTGATTATAACAACACCGGTTAAGATCCCACGGTTCCATCATTCCGACACCATTATTTTTATCGGATTCACTTAGTCCAAATGAATTTGCTAAACTCAACTGAATGAGTTCCACACTTTCATTTAGACCTTGGGAAATCCAGTTAGTAACACGTAGGTTACATCATCCGAGGTATTCCCGATCATCCAACGAGATGTTTTAATTTAATTGCAATTGTAGTTTTGTGTTCTGTTTGTGATTAAATTTTGAGTTGTTTTATATTTTGAATGTTGTGGCGGTGAATTTTATCTTGTTGTGACTTTTAATTTAGTTTTGCTTTCAGTTTTGTGGCTATCCTAAAGGCTTTAGTTTTCATGCAACAATCTTGTTTATCATGCAAGAAAAGTAAAGTGCAGTGCATGTAAATAAATTGCAATAAAGTAAATTGCAATAAAATAAAAGCGTACCTGGAGAGTCTTCTCGTCATTCCAAGCTGCACTTAAAACACATGTTAAGGATTTTAAATATTTATAACAAGCACCAAGGTAAAGCTAAGGAAAGGTTCTGCTTGTCTACCAAGATCTTAATCCTACTGCTAGTTAACCTACTTTTTTTATGTTTACAAATTATGTTAATAGCAACAACACCAAAAACTTGATCCCACTTTAATATATATATGATTTTATGATGGAATGTATAATGTGGATTCTACGCAAGTATACGTATCGTATCAAGTAATACAGGGCTCTAGTGGAGTCCTGGTTATCGATCCCACAGGGATGTTTTAAAAGATTTGTAACAGCTAAATTTAAAGGATTTACTTACTAATATAGTATACAAAAATTTATAATACTTAACTAAAGCGAACTAAAGTAAACTAATGCTTTAAATAAAGTTGATTTAAAGATTTCAGAAAAAGTATCTTTCTCCTTATTTTTAGAAAATTAAGTGAATGATGAATTTAAATAGAATTTTTATTGTATTGTGACAAATAGGAGCATTCCTATTCTTTACCCTTTGGTCTAGGTGCAAAGAACATTGACTAATCCTATGCTTGATTACTGAATCTGCGACTAGGCTGGGAGGATACCGGCCGCCACTTCGTAGCTCCCACGTTCCCTCACTCGAGGGCTAACATCTACACTTCAGCTCTCAAACATTAGGACTGAATTCAATATTTTAGTCTGTCACACTAAAATGTCCAATTCTACGTTCGATAAATAATATTTCCCTATTTATTTGCACCCTCCTTCCAAGGCTTTTGACTTCCCTGAATATTGGATGTAATCTTTACTATAGTTAATAATTCAACATATTTTAACAAATCAATGGGCCATATTTAAAAGTAAATTAAGTTTTAAGTAAAAATTATCACAATTTATTTTAATATATTAGGCACTTCTATTTAATTTCATCAATTCACATAATTTCATAAACAAGGAGAAAGAGTAAGAAAACTACTCAGAATGCATGAGAATTAAACAAAGCATGAATTTCATTTAAAGTTAAATACAATAAACAAAGATAATTATCTTGATTTCCTCCCCAAGCAGACACCTTGAAGTTCCTTTGACTTTTCCTTCTAGTACAGCACACTTTTAACTCACTAATTACACTTACTAAAACTCTTAAAATAGGCACCAAGTAGACACTAAGACTCTCTAAAATAGACACACAGTAGACACATAATAAACTAAAATTCTTCCTCTATTTATAGAGGTAGACAAAGGTCTATGAGGTACTTAAGCACCTCTTTAAAAAGCGTCCAGGTTCAATCTATCTAGCATTTTGACTAATCTCTCCGTCGGCGAGAAACGACCTCGCCGTCGGCGGGGCTTCTAGAAGGTCTCCAAACCGCGCGATCTCGCCGTCAGCGGGCTCGGGCTCGCTATCGGCGAGGTAGTTATAAATCCTTCAAAAATTCTCCTCATGATCTCGCCGTCGACGGGCTCGATCTCGCCGTCGGCGGCTTAGTTCATTTTGCATGAATTTCTTCCTTTTTTGATCTAAATTCCCTCCATTTCATGCTTTTTGCTTCTATCACTTATAAATCTTCATTCCTGCAATAAAATAAAGAGAATATCTTTCTTTAAAGTGCAATTTCATAAAAAATAGGTATGAATTTCTTAATATATTATTCTGTGATAAAAATCCCCGAAACTTAGTTATTACTTGTCCTCAAGTAATTTTTATACTAAATAAAAATAATGATTTTTGTAATAGAATTTTTAATTCAAATCAACTATGAATTTAATTTAAATAATACTATAGTAAAGTTAAATAGAAATATTTTTAAGTAATTAAATTAACTTTATAGATATAATATTATTTAGTTATCAGATCTAAGATTTCTAGCTCTCTATTTATTTCAGGAAAGACTATATTTAAAAGAGTAATTTACTTAAGATATTTAGATGATAGGAAGTTCAAGAAAATACTATTTAGTAAAATACTAATCCATATATATAAGTTTAGAAATATATTTAAGTTTTACCCTTTAGGTTGATTCCATTGAAGCCAATTTTTGATAAGGCATCTCCTCAAGCTTCTCCTCACTTAAATACTTTTTTTCTTTTCTTTTTTTTTTTTGGATTGATTTTCAATCCTTCCCTTTTTATTTTTCATGTGAGGATTATTGTATTTGGATAGCCTGTTAATAATTTTGAACTTCAACTTTCTCTTCCTAAATTTGAAACTTAAAATATTTCTTTGCTTATATGTATTTCATAGCCTTTACTTCATTGAGTTTCAATCTCTTCTTTTTCATTTAAATATTTAAGAATTTCAATTTTAGAATATAGTTTCCCTTACTTTAAATAGTTTACTATATTCTTATTTCTTTTAACCAAATATCTTATTCTATTAAATAATTGAATTACTAGAAACATTTTATTCAACTTTCTATAATAATTAAAGAAGTAATTCATGTTTATTGAATTGAAAAATTACTATAGAAAAATCATTTGATAATAATTTTTGAAAATAGAAATTGAGAACAATTTAATAATTAAATTTGTATTTTTCCTCCCCCAAACTTAAATTTTTCTATATATTTCTAAATGGTAAAAAGGAAAATATACAATGAATCATACCTTTGAGCTTTAGGTATTTCTTTTCCTTCAAAATTTTTGTATGCTTTTTCATTATTTAAAGAACTTGTACTGTTAGTATTCTTCCCAATATATAGTATTTAAAAGAAAGTGCTGGGATAAGAAATTTTTCATAAGTATAAAACACAACAAAAGAAAACATAATCTACTACTACACATACAATCAACTAACCTACTTTAAACATATTAAAACAATCTAAACATATTAAAAGTTCATAACTTATAAAAACTTAAACAACACATTAAAGAAAAACTAACATCCTACCTAAAATAGAAATTGTAAACTAACTTAACACATATTAAAAGTCTAACATTACAGCATAAGCAAACACACAAACACACCAAAATCACAGTCCACAGAAAGTACAGAATAATTACATATAGAACAATAAAGTTTTCAAAAGAACAATTAATCTAAACAAAATAAACAAAGTTTCTAATCTTTCGCATCAAAATCCCAGGCTATATCATCACCCTGATCTCCAGGCTGAGAAGGCTGAGTAGGCTGGTACTGTGTGTAGCGGGGCACTCAGGAAAGACAACATCTAAATCACCACTCCTATATCAATGTTCAGCCTCATAATATGCAATTTCGTACTTTGAATGCCGCTGAAGATATTCACTATCATAATCATGTCTTCTTTCCAAGCCATCAATCCTGTGGTCCATATGCTCAAATTTTCTTTCCATATTCTCTCCAAATTGTTCAAAACTCTTTCTACTAAGGGTCAGCTCATTCATCAGATCTTGAAGGGTAGGAGTGGTGTACTGAGGGGGTTCATAACTAGTAGAGGGTATATCTCTACTTAAAGAAGGTACATAATCCCTTGTCCCAGATCTCCATCCTTCGTGGGATTCATATTTCTTAATATTAGCCGCAGTAATGGGTTTCGTAGGCTCAACCCATTCCTCATCATCTCTTGCCTCTACCCCAGATAATTGTCAGAGTGCATAGATAAGACCAGGATGTCCTAGTCCTCCTCCACTTTCACTTCTTGAGGTGGCTAATATATTCTTATAAATTACATTTCCCACATTAATACTTTTTTGGTTCTGAATACAGAAATTCAGAACTGCTCTATCTCTTGTTACCTCACTATGGTGGTAAGTAGGTAACAAAGTAGAACAAATAAAATAATGTCAGGCTTTTGAAGTTGTATTTAACATAGAAAGAGGAAAATTTACCCTTTCCCGCTGCTTGATCTTCCAGACGCCTTTCCCATCAGTGAGAAAGTCGATCACCTCTTCCAGTGGTCCTTCCATCGTCCCAAAAGTCTCGTACTCACTAGTGTAGGTGTCTCGTACCTCGTAATAAGCATTTATTCTTGCAGCGCTGAATTCCACAAAAAATCCTCTAACCTTTACTGGCGCATCTTCAGTTGTAGTCAAATTAGCATAGAACTCCTTAACCACCTCCACAGCTGCTCTGTATGAAACATAGCAAAAATTCTCCCATCCTCGTTCCTTTATTACTCGCTCCACCTGTCCTCCTGGATTCTTAAAAACTCGATCTTGAATGCATTTTCTTGATTGAATGTTGTGAAAATATCTTGATTGTGCTTTTACATTCACAAATCGGGTTTCGTCGTAATCCAACCGTCGCTTTTGTCGTGGAGCCATTTTTGATCTGTGAAATTTGCAAAAAATCTTAACTAAACTCCCAAATATTACTAAGAAGGCTTCCTATAACATCTAAAATCCATTTAAATCAATCTCCAAGAATTTCTTCCAAGTATTTTCTCCACATTTTGAATTTTTTCAAAATTTCCCAATGTAGAAGAAATCCATGGTGAAAATCAAAAATTTTTGCATAGGAGTGAAGCTCTTACCAAGGGAAGATGAAATCCAGCGTCAAAAAGTGTTGAAATCGCCTCAAATCCAAGATCTCATAAGCCCTAGGTCGATTTTTTTGAAGTTTTGAGGAAGGGGATGATGAATAGTGTCGGTTGATCGGTCAAATATAAGACTTTTCGCGATCTCGCTCAGATTTCTCACCGTCGAGTTAATTAATTTGACAGAGGCAAAAGTTTCGGGAAAAATCCACCATCGCCGAGATCGTTCTCGCTGTCGGCCGAGATTTGCCTCGCCGTCGGCGGGATAATTCTCGTCGTCGGCGAGATCCCAAAATTTTAAATTTTTGAAATTCGTCAATCATTTTCAACCTCGATTTGCCCTTAATCAATCTTCCGATCACTTAATTTAATAATTTAGTATGAAGATTAGATACTTATACTCACAAAAAGTTCACACAACACAAACAATATAACTTTATATATGAAATCCATGAGACTTACTAACTTCACACTATCAACTAACAACATACTTAACTTAAATGTCCAAATCCATAATACTCAGCATCGCAATCTAAACCACTATACACTAAATGCTGAGACATAACAAATACTTATAATTTCATCAAATCTGAGATGATCAAATTAAAATTTAAATTATAATAAAACCTAAATCCAAATCCACACAAATATACACACAAATATAACATAAGATAGAAATCTTTACTACTCCTCAGTGTCTGAACTATCATCCTCTCTGATATTCCCGATGTGACACAGGTGCACAAATAGATTGTAGAAAGGCCTGAAAGGGAATTCTACAGTAGATTCTTCATCAATCCACCCTTTCTGTCTCGGCAAATGAATAAAACGGCCTCCAGTATGTCCAAGTATGATCAAAGTGCTACTTCATCCTCCGATCAATGTGATCAAACTTATTAGAGATATTATCGATGGAATTCATCAAGTTCTGCAACTCTTTCTCCTTAATCTTTTTCAGAATGAAATTTGTTTTATCAGTAAGAGGCCTTGCTAAAGGATTGTTCTGTGATGCTCTATCAGAAATAATGGTAATCTCATCATTGTTATCCAAAGTTGGAAACATATTGTCAGCATTATTTTCAGGTTGTGTGTTTTATTTTGAAAAGGGGGTCGCCTAACAGAAATTGTCGGTGAATTTTAGATTTTAAATTTAATTTAAATATATATATATAATTTAGAAAGTAGTATTTGATTTTGAAAATAATTTTAAATTTAAAAATTTTAAGATATGAAATCAAACCGATCTCACATCCCGAATAGTTTACATAAACAAGCACCGCACCACAAACCGTGTATCTATCCTGAAGAATAGACACACTGCTTGACGATGGGGCTTGATTAAATAAACTAGAAGATTTGTGACATCCATTTGGTCTGCGAACCAATTTTATAAGCCGATAAATTCCCCTGCTTAATATGAAAGCATTAAACAGGGTTTATATTACCTGGGTTCTTAAAATTCCCTATAAGGGCAAGCCCCTATAGTTAATTACATCTTAAGTGACGGGAATCACCTAAGAAAACTCTCGATAATAATCGATAATTCTGCTCTCAAGAATTTCAAAGTTTAAGGTTTTCAAAGGATTGGATTTTGGAATTTCAATAGGGAATGGATCAAGTTTGGGACATTTTGTTTTAAGAATTCAAAGGAAGAAAGGTAGGAGAAATCACAGATTCGAAGTGAACTTCGGTAATTTCCCAACTATCCTATTGTTTGGCTTGGATTTAGGAAAGTCCCAATGTTTATTTAATGTTTCAATCTTGCCAATTTTAATTAATTTGGACTTATATTCGTATGATGTGATCACACAAATAGCCTCAAAGATGTGAGGGTTTATGTCGTATCGGACGACTACCTCAGAATCTTAAAACCAGTTAGGGCTTAATTTGCAATGCAAATGCCTAACAAAAGGTTGAGGATTTATGTTGCACTAGGCAAACTACCTCGAAGTCCTATGGCTTGGTTATTTAATTCTAAGAAAGGTTTCATTGATGTAGATTCGAGTTTTGCCGATGACGATGGTCGTGCCGCCCACCATGCTCCGAGCTCCTTGTTGTTGCGAGAGGTTTAGTTATAGAAGTCATAAATCGGGAGATGAGAAAAGTGTTTTGGTTTAGAGAAAATCTTAATTTCCAAGTGTTTTTTTTTATGTTTTATTTAAAACAAATCTTAAAGTTGATTATAACAACACCGGTTAAGATCCCACTGGTTCCATCCTTCCGGCATCGTTATTTTTATCGGATTCACTTAGTCCAGATGAATTTACTAAACTCAACTGAATGAGTTCCACACTTTCATTTAGACCGTGGGAAATCCCGTTAGCAACACGTAGGTTACATCATCCGAGGTATTCCCGATCATCCAACAAGACGTTTTAATTTAGTTGTAATTGTAGTTTTGTGTTCTGTTTGTGATTAAATTTTGAGTTGTTTTATATTTTAAAATGTTGTGGCGGTGAATTTTATCTTGCAATGACTTTTAATTTAGTTTTGGTTTTTTTTTTAGGGACTATCCTAAAGGTGTGGGTTTTCATGCAACAGTTGTTTATCATGCAAGAAAAGTAAGTGTGATGCGATTAAATAAATTGCAATAAAGTAAATTGCAATAAAATAAAAGCGTACCTGGAGGGTCTTCCCATCATCCCAAGCTGCACTTAAAACATAATTTGAATATTTAAGCAAGTTCCTAGGTAAAGCTAAGGGAAGGGTTATGGTTTTCTACCAAGGTCCTAATCTTATAGCTAGTCATCTCCTATGACGTCTAGGTTCTTGTGTTTTGGTTTGAGGACGATTTTCTTCATCAAAGAGCAATTAAGTTCAATTGTTCTTATAAATATCCTATCATATTGAGAAAGTGCTTAAGAAGAATCTTAAACATTTTTTCAATATTGCTAGAATTGTTTTAAGTCCAAATGAATTTAATTATACAAATGAATTAATCGTCCGGGAATTCAAATTTTGTTGTCATCTTACTCAGTAAACTAGGACATTTGAATATCTTATGAGGGAAGTAACATTTCATTTAACGTTCTGTTTAGGAGTTATGACAACAAAAGCTTTCGAGGGCAAGTTGATGTTCAAATGGTTTGTGATTTAATTTAATTTCAGTTAACGGGTTTAAATTTGGAATAGTGTTCAAGTTGCTTTATTTTGAATTTCTTTATGTCTTAGGTGATGTTATTTTTAATTCAATTTAATTTAACTTTAATTTAATTTAATTTGGTTTAGTTTTAATTTTTAATTTAATTTGACTTGATTTTAATTTTAACTTGATTCTATTATTTAATTTAATTCAATTTAGTTTGATTTGATATGAATTAATTTAATTTAATTTAATTTGATTTAATTTAATTTAATTTAATTTAATTTAATTTCCTTTAATTTAATTTAATTTCCTTTAATTTAATTTAATTTAATTTAATTTAATTTAATTTGATTTGATTTAATTTAACTTACTTTAATTTAATTTAATTTAATTTGATTTAATTTAATTTGATTTAATTTAATTTTAATTTGTTTTAATTTATTTTTATTTAATTCAATTTAATTTAAATTTTTATTTAATTTTATTTTTAATTTTAATTTAATTGAAATTTTAAAAGGGTTTAATTTAAATAATTTAACTTTAATTTAAATTAATGATTAAGTCTTTTAGCATTTTAAATCTTAAACTTGGATTATCATTTTAATTAGGAATTAAATATTATGGAGATGATTAATTTAGGGATTCTTAAATTAAAGAACAAGTCTCTTCCTAATAATATCCCTATTTTAATAATTCCAATTTTATTATTATTCCAAATTTAATCAATTATTTAATTAAGGTTTATTTTAATTATTTTCAAATTGTTTGGTAGGTTTCTATTTTTTAATTATTTAAATTTCAATCATCCAAATCAGATTAGGATCAAATATTTTACTCTTTAATTTTATTAAGCCTAAAGTTTTAATTAAAGGTTAAAATTTTAATTACCATTTTGCCCTTCAAGCTTACTAATTCCATAACTCACTAAATTGAGCTCAAATGAATTTGAAATTTTTATGTGACTTCACTCATATGTCAATAAAGGCATTAGATGAGAAAATGTGATTTTTCTGTATTTAATTTATTTATGTAATTATTTTTGATGGAAAATAGAGATTTCCAAGGAAATTTAATAATATGACCAAGGGAAAGTTTCTGTCCTTAAGAAAATTATGAGACATTCCTAATGACTAGAGGACCACTTGGACCAATTTTGGTGATTTTTTGAATTATATTATTTTTATTATAATTATTTTAAATTTTGGAGTATTAATTAATTTAAAAATAAAATAACGGTTGAAAAATGAATTTTATATTTTTCAAAAATCCCTCTGATATTAAGGAAATCAGAGAATCACTTTTTACAATTTTCTGATTTTTCTTTGATTTATTAGAATTATTTTAGTGGAAATGTTAAAAAAATACATTTTTTTTAATTTTAAAATTACCTTAGGGCTTTAAAATTTAATATCTCATCAAATAGACCTAAGAAAAATATGTGGTTTGTTCCTAAGTGATTAGAATTCAAAATGTGACATTTTAGTGAATTTTATTATTTTTGTGATTTTTATTATTTTTTATTTATTAAAATATTAAAATAACAAAAAATTAAATTTTTTAGAAAATTGCAATTTTATTTTTCATAAATTCCCCTGATATCAGAGAGGCTTCAAAACCAATTTGGTGATTTTTTGAAAAGTATTTTGAAAGTAATGAATTTTTAAAGTTTAAATTGGCTAAATGGCTTAATCAACTCATTTATTAGGGCTAACCAAGTCCAGTTGACTTTAAATTTTTATGGTGGGTTCCTCTGATCCTAAAGGTCAATGGAGAATTTATTTCAAGTCAATTTGATGCATGATTAGCTCTAATTAATTAAGGACCTATTTTGGGTGTTTAAGCCAATTAGGGTTATTCCAAGTGAATTAATTCAAAACCTATTTTTCCTAGGGTCCTCTAGTCATAAGAAACATCACCAAATTTTTCTAAAATTTATTTCACAACATGCTAATTATTGGATTTAAAATACTAAAAATAGTAACATGAATTTGAAAAATCAATAACTTCTCATAGGGATGGCCTCTGACTTTGGAAAATTCAGGGAATGTTCCCAAATTCAGAGGCTTCAAAAGCCCTATGGTCTCATGCCATGGTGAATTTCCTATATGCATGGAGAATTAAAACAATGTAGAGGGTAAATAAATCATTAAAAATAAAATACTTGATGAAATTAAATGATTTCTTTTCCACATTATTCTCCTCTGTTCACTGAGCAAGTGGGTATTTTTATTTTATTTTTCTGATTTTTCTACACAAAGTTATGCATTTTTGAAGTTTAGGGAATTAAATAAATCAAAAAAATACCCTAATTTCCTACTTATCCACACGGCGCCACGCCATCCTCGGCAGCTCCGAAACGCCGCGTGTCGCGTTGCCATTCGACGCTGCCATCCAACTCAGTGCTCCGGGGGCCCGCTGTATCGCTCCATCTCCTCATCCGGCACGATCCTGGCCGTCCGTCCGCGCGTGTATGGAATGAACGACACTAAAACCCTAAGAACTCACTCATTTCTCAACGGATTTTCGTGTTCTTGTGCTCTATGGATTCGTCTTAAAGAGATGAATACATCTATACGGTGATCATGCATTGAAATTAAGGCATTTGAAATAGAGAATCTACAGTAGCTCGGGATAAAGAGTTAGCTCATACCTTTGCTCAGAGAAGTGTGGCTTCAATCTGAGGGCTGTGTCACCTTCGATTGGGTCCCAGCAAGCTCCAGATGAAGGCTCCTGGTCTGGTGAATTGCTCAGGTATGATTTCGACCAAGCCCGATCATAAAGCTTGGAGTCCGGAACGGATGGGTGGCCCGGAGAGGGGGCTTTTGCTGGTGGACCTCTTCCCTTGGTCTGGTGAAGGTGTAGGACCAATCAATTTGAGGATTGATCCACTGTGGAGAAGTGTCCTGGTTTTGGGTGGAATTTTGGCTGAGAAATTGGGCTCTGTTGGTGGGGATTAGGGCAAATTGTCACTGGGGATCAACTGCTCTAAGTATGAAGAGTGTTCTGGAGCAATTTTGGAAGGGTTTCAGTAAGGTCTGGTTTAGCACCCCTCATGGCCGAGAGGGGGTGGTGTTTAAATAGGAGAGGGTAGAGGGCCTCCCAGGGGGGTTTAAGGCTTGGGATCAGCTGCTCTTGGCAAGAGAAGAACAGCTGCAATGGCCACTGGGGATGGGGCAGCTCAGCAGGTGAGAATTCCAAGTTTGGGCTCACATGTGAGCTCTCGGCCTGGTGGTTTCCGGCGGCTGTGGTGGCTGGCCGGCCAGGGTCAGGTCACCCTCAAGGTCAGGGAGGTCGGGGTCAGGGCTTAGTGCGATCAATCGGCCATGGACATGTGTAAAGGAGTTGAATTGAAATGGAATGGGGGGAAGGCTATTTTGGGTTCAAATGAGTCAACCCACCTTTTTGGGTTTGGTGCACCCTTCCATGGCTAATTTGGGCTGAGGGAGGATCAGATGAATCAGCTAGGAAATGGTAGAGAAGTCACCATCCATGAATATTTTGATTAATCATGGATTAAGGTGAAGCATTAAAAGGGTTCAAACCTTTTTAAGGGGGCTTAAAAGAGGCTCCTCCTTTTTCCATTAATGGCTTGATCACATGTCAAACCTTCCATGGCTTCATGTGGCTTGTCCATGGCTTGCATGTGGCTTCATGGCTTGTCTTTGGCTTGGGGAAAAGCTTGGTCAATTTCATGAAAATGGAATTTGGAAATTTTGGTAATTTAGGAGTGATTTGATGGGATTTGGCATGTGGCTTGATTTGGATTTATTTGATGATGGTATTGGAACTTAGGGAATGACTTTGATTAAATGGATGGCAAATGGAAATGTCATGTGGGCTTTAGGGTAGATTTTGGGCTCTTTGAAATGGTTTTAGATGGGCTTTTAAAGTGATTTAGGGAAGTGGTTTTTTTTTGATTTTAGGATGAGAATTTTGTAAAGGATTGGATCCAATAAGTGTTGAATTTAGTTTAGGAATGTTTCATGAATGATTTGGAACAAATTTGAAGTGTTTGGGCTAGGTTTGGGTTGGATTTGGACCTCTTTGGTGAATGGGCCAATATAGGTCAAATTGGGCTAACTTGGGCCAATGTTGGGCTAGGGTTGAAATTAATGTAAAATAAATGTTGGGAAATGTTTATGGGAGTGTTTCAAAGAGGTTTTGGCTTTGGTTGGGTCTTGATCTTGGGGTTTGGGCTTATTTGGGTTAGGTTTGGGTTTAGGTCAAAATTGGGCCTTTTAGCTTTGGGTTGAATTTGAGTGGGGTTTGGGTCCAAATTTTGGGCAAATCATGTTAGTGTTTTGTTTGTGGGGATGCTAAGGAAGGTTTAGAAAAGGTTTGGGTTTAATTGGAGTTGAATTGGGTTAGTTTGGATTAGGTTTGGGTCATGGGTCCAAATTGGGCTTTAAGGCCTAAAGTGAAATTGGATTCAAATGTCAATAAAATTGGACTTAGATTTGGTCTAGATTGGTGTTGGGAATGTTGAATTGAAGTTTAGAATTGAATTGGACCAGAATTTGGGTCAATTGGGTAGTTTTGGTTTGACATTAAGTTCACTTAAGGTTAAAATGGGTCAAATTGGGGGTTTTGACAAAAGTGGGGTAAATTGATAAAATTGGCCCATGGTGTAGTTGAACAAAATGAAATTGGGAATATTTGGGATTTTCTGGAATTTTCTGAATTTTCTGAATTTTTGGATTTTTGGGTCAAGAGGGGTATTTTGGGTATTTGGAGGGTATTGGGAGGTATTTTTGGTATTTTTGGCTATGGATGATCAATTTGATTGGTGAGGAAATGTTCAAGGTTAATTTTGGGGAATTTTGGGTGATTTGGGATTTTTGAAAAATTTGGGTGATTTCAAGGGCTTTGGGTAGGCTAGGCGGGTGTAGGGTCCCGGGGGTCAAAAATTGAAAATTTGGAAAATTAAAGATTGGGTGAATGTAAGTGGAATGAAATCATCTTGGTTGAGCCATGAAACCATATCAAGCCCACATGAGCCATGAAGGGACTCATTTGAGGCATCCACTATGTTGTTCCTAACCCTCTTAGCCAAGGGCTTAGGGGTTAAGGACCATCCATGTGAATCACCTACATGAGTCAGGAGGTCAAGTTGGGTATGGGTGTGTTTTTAGGAGGTGTGTGAAAGTGTAGTGTGTAGGTGTAGTGTGTGTGTAATTCAGCCCCTTCACCAGACCAGGCCACCCAGGGTAGTCCTAAGGCCAAAGAGCCTTATAGGAACTCATCCTTTAAACTTCCACATTTGATTTCAACCCTCTAGGTGATTAGGGGTCTATAGTCAAGTTTGTGGAGTTTGCAGGGAGTTAAGAAGTGGTTTGAATTTATAAGTGGTGGGTCCCAATTCTAATCCTCTAAGATAGTCAAAGGAAAAGCCTAAGGCTAGATCCTAAGTACTAAAGAGAAGAAGAGAAGACCTCATCAAAAATGAGGTCAACACATATCCGAAGGATCAAGTGGTTTTCATGGCAAAAGTACCTTTTCCCAAGCCTCATAAGAAACTTGGTACTGACTACATAAAGCAAATATAGTCGATGGGTGTCCAAGTCCATGAACTGACCCATGCACAATTAATCCCAATGCAGATTTTACTTATAATTGATCCGACATCGATAGGTAGTCCAATTTGAATACGAGTAATTTAATATAGCACATTCCTTTGAAACCTTATTTACCCTCATAGTGGGTAATAATTTTGATGAGATAAAGAAATGTCAATGCTTCGAGACAGGGTTAAGAAGTGATGCAGAGAAACTGACATACTCGTCTTCGCGCAACTCCCAATCATCAGGTTCGTCGGTCAGGTATCTATAAATCTAATTCATATTGTATCTTGAAGGAACAAAGTTTTAATAATGACAGATAGGGGTATTCTCTATAGAAAATAATTCGTTTACCCTTGAAGTTGTAAATGTTACCCATCTTCCTCTGATGTAGACACTTCCATTGTTGATCGCATGTAGATTAGAGTAAAACTCTTTAACTACATGAATAACTACAGCGGATGTCGTATAGCAAAATACCTCCCAATGCCGCTGCGCGATCATTTCTTCAATTTTTGTGGTGGAATTTTCTACTCCTCTGTTGATAAATCCCCTTTCTCTAATAAGTCGCTTCTTCATCAAAACTTTGTTGAAAATACACTGCGCCTCCGAATTGATGAATTTTCTTCGGTTGAAAACTTCAGTTTTTGTGGTTTCTAAGAGTTTGGTGGCCATTTCGGATTGAAAGGAATGGTCTCTAGTCATTTCTTAGGAAGAAAACAGTGTAAAAATGAATTTGGGATGATTTTCTACAAAGAAATGGCATTAGAACCGTCCAAAACCGCACAAAAAACTTAAGAGAACCATTTTTCAACTGCCTCCTAGTCGGCGAGAAGTTTCTCGCAGTCGGCGAGCTCGTTAATAAAACTGATTTAAAATATGGCACGCGATCTCGCTGTCGGCGGGCAGTTTCTCGCCGTCGGCGAGCTCGATAATGACCTGAAATGTAATTAGGCGACGTTCTCGCTGTCGGTGAGAATCGACCTCGCCATCGGCGAGATTTCATAAAATTGCCCAATTTCGCTCTGGTCCGAATATTTTCTGATCTCATCATATAGGTTCGAATTTGTGATGATTCTAATTAAAAAATTGAGTAGTAAGATTTGTTTTAATAATACAGACTCACTAATTTGTATATAATTAAAATAAAAGACTATTATGGGTTGCCTCCCATAAAGCGCTTGGTTTATCGTCGTCAGCCTGACCTAATTTCAGTTAGTAATCAGGTCGACTAATCATTAAAACCTCTTTAAAATTTGGTCTTGTACCTTAGAAATATGGTTTTAATCTATGTCCGTTTACCTTAAATCTATGTCCTGTTTTGGGATCTTCAATTTCTATAGTTCCATATGAAAATATTTGAGTTATGGTGAAAGGTCCTAACCATCGAGATTTTAATTTCCTAGGAAACAATTTCAATCTAGTATTATATAGTAAAACTTCTTATCCTGGTTCAAAATTTCTCTGATTAAACTTTCGATCATGCCATAATTTCATCCTTTCTTTATAAATCCTATCATTATCATATGATGCATTCCTTAATTCTTCTAATTCATTTAATTGCAACAATTTCTTCTCACCAGCTTCTTTCATATTATAATTAAATTCTTTAATCGCCCAATATGCTTTATGTTCTAGTTCAACTGGTAAGTGGCAAGTTTTTCCATATATAAGCCTGTAAGGAGTCATTCCAATCGGAGTTTTATAAGCGATCCCGTATGCCCATAATGCGAGTGTCTAGTCTTATAGACCGATCCAATCTATTAGGGTTTACGAGACTTTTCTAAAATACGCTTAATCTCTCGATTAGAAACTTCAGCTAATCCACTAGTTTGAGGATGATAAGAAGTTGATATCTTATGAATAATATTATATTTTTCTACTATTTTGTGAATATATTTGTTTCTAAAATGAGTTCCTCCGTCAGTGAAAATCACTCTCGGCATTCCAAATCGAGTAAAAATATTTTTCATTAAAAATTTTGAAACACTTTTAGCATCACACCTAGGTAAAGCTTGCGCTTCAGTCCATTTGGAAACATAATCAACAGCTACTAATATATATGAATTTCCAAATGAAGGAATAAAAGGTCCCATGAAATCTAATCCCCAAACATTAAAAATTTCAACTTCTAATATAAAATTCAGAGGCATTTCATTTTTCCTTGATATATTTCCTACTCTTTGGCATTTATCGTAGGTTTTTATATATCTATATACATCTCTAAATAGAGTAGGCCAGTAGAATTCAAATTGTAGAATTTTATACGCAGTTTTATCAGTCACAAAATGTCCTCCAAAATCAGAATCATGACATTTTTGAATAATTGGTTCAGTTTCTTCATAAGGCACGCATCTTCTAATAATTAAATCCTTACATTGCTTATATAAGTATGGTTCATCCCAAAAGTATGTTTTAGTATCATGAATGAATTTTTTCTATTGTTGCAAAGTTAACATAGGTGGTAAAATGTCACTTACAATATAATTTACTATATCGACATACCAAGGTATTTTCCACTCATTTATATTATAAAGTTGTTCATCGGGAAAACCGTCTATAATTTCATTATCGATATCAGATAATTCATGATATTCTAATCTTGATAAATGATCAGCAATTTTATTATCAGTTCCTTTTTTGTTAACGAACTCAAAATCAAATTCTTGCATTAATAACATCCATCTAATTAATCTTAGTTTAGAATCTTTCTTTTGCATTAAATAATTTATAGCAGAGTGATCAGTATGCACAATACATTTAGTTCCTATTAGATAATGCTGAAATTTATTAAAAGCATATACAATCGCAAATATTTCTCTTTCAAGTAATCGTATAATTTATTTCAAGCATCATTTAGAGTTTTACTAGCATAATATATAACTTTGAAAATCTTATCATATCTTTGCCCAAGAACTGCTCCTATAGCATAATCACTAGCATCACACATAAGCTCAAATGATTTCTCCCAATTAGGTGAAACTATTATAGGTGCTGTAATTAATTTATCTTTTAATAATTCGAAAGCATTCAGGCATTCAGTTGTAAATACAAATTTCTTGTCCTTTTCAAGAAGTTGTCATGGAGGTTTAGTAATTTTTAAAAAATCTTTTATATAAAGTCAGTAGAATCCATCATGTCCAAGAAAACTTCTTACCCCTTTCACAATAGTTGGAGGTCGTAATTTAGCTATAACTTGAATTTTTGCAGGGTCTACATCCATGCCTTTTTTTAAATTTTATGCTCTAATACAATGCCGCCTGCAACCATAAATTGACATTTCTCCCAATTAAGAACTAAATTAGTTTTCTCGCATACTTTAAATACTTTTTCAAAATGATTTAAGCATGTGTCAAATGATGTTCCAAATACAGAAAAATCATCCATAAATACTTCTATTCCATTATCAATTAACTTACTAAACATAGACATCATACATCTCTGGAATGTTGCAAGTGCATTACATAATCCAAAAGGAATCCTTTGAAATTTTCCTTGATCCTCAGGAGCAATTTTTATATGATGATAACCGACGTATCCATCTAAGAAACAAAAATACTTATGTCCGGCTAATCTATCTAACATCTGGTCTAGAAATGGTAAAGGGAAGTGATCTTTCCTGGTGGCTGCGTTTAATTTTCTATAATAAATACATATTCGCCATCCAATAACTTTTCTTATAGATATAAGATCATTATTTTCATTAGCTTTTACGGTCACTCCTCCTTTCTTAGGCAAACAGTGAATTGGGCTTACCCAAGCACTGTCAGAAATAGGATATGTAATACCATTATCTAACCATTTTAAAATTTCTTTCTTGACTACTTCTTTCATTATCGGGTTTAATCTCCTTTGGGGATCTACTTTAGGCTTATGTTCATTATATAAAATAATTCTGTGCATACAGATTGAAAGACTAATTCCTTTAATATCTGCTAAAGTCCAACCAAAAATTTTCTTATATTTTTTTAAGGTATCTAAACGTTTTTGTTCTTGAGATTCATTTAATTCAGATGAAATAATAACTAGTAGAGTTGAAGAATTACCTAAGTAAGCATATTTCAAATGATTAGCTAACATTTTTAACTCAAGTTCAGGAGGTTTAATTATCGATGGAACTATATTTTTTCAGTGTTTTCTGTATTATCCAAAAATTCAAATTTCTCTTGAATATAATCTAGTTCTTCATTTATATCGGCTTTCAATTAATTCAGTATTTTCTTTTTCTAATTTTTCTTCATAATATTCCTTAAAATGTTCTTTTTGTAAATGATCAAGTAATTCCATTCGAAAACACTCATCATCTTTTTCTAGTGCAGGATATTTCATTGATTTAGCAATATTAAAAGTAACTTTTTGGTCATTTACTCTCATATTTAATTCTCCTTTCTGAACATCAATCATAGCCTTCCCAGTGGCCAAAAATGGTCTCCTAAGATGATAGGAATTTCTTCATCTTCTTCTATATCTAAAACAATAAAATCTACACGGAAGATAAATTTATCCAGTTTTACTAAAACATCTTCAATAACTCCCTTAGAATATGTAACAGAACGATCAGCTAACTGAAGGGTTACTGAAATAGGTTGAATTTCTCCCAATCCTAATCTCTTAAAAATTGATAAAGGCATTAGATTGATGCTTGCTCCTAAGTCACACAAAGCTTTTCCATAGAATTTTTCTCCAATAGCACAGGGTATAGTGAAACTACCAGGATCTTTTAATTTTTCAGGAATCTTTTTCTGAATAATAGCACTACACTCTTCACTGAGTGTGACCGTTTCATTATCGATAAATTTTTTTTTATTTAGAATATCTTTAATGAATTTTACATAGTTTGGCATCAGTTCTAAAGATTCTACGAAAGGAATATTTATTGTTAAATAGCAACGGCACCAAAAACTTGATCCCTCTTTAATATATATCTGATTTTATGATGGAATGTATAATGTGGATTCTACGCAAGTATACGTATCGTATCAAGTAATACAGGGCTCTAGTGGAGTCCTAGTTATCAATCCCACATGAAAGTTTTAAAAGATTTGTAACAGCAAAATTTAAAGGATTTACTAACTAATATAGTATACGGAAATTTAGAATACTTAACTAAAGCGAACTAAAGTAAACTAATGCTTTAAATAAAGTTGATTTAACAATTTCAGAAAAAGTAACTTTCTCCTTGTTTTTAGAAAATTAAGTGAATGATGAATTCAAATAGAATTTTTATTGTATTGTGACAAATAGGAGCATTCCTATTCTTTACCCTTTGGTCCGAGTGCAAAGAATATTGACTAATCCTATGCTTCGATTACCGAATCTGCGGCTAGGCTGGGAGGATACTGGTCGCCACTTCGAGCTCCCACGTTCCCCTCACCTGAGGGCTAACATCTACACTTCAGCTCTCAAACAATAAGACCGAATTGAATATTTTAGTCTGTCACACTAAAATGTCCAATTCTACAACTGATAAATAATATTTCCCTATTTATTTGAACCCTCATTCCAAGGCTTTTGACTTTCCTTAATATTGGATGTAATCTTTACTATAGTTGATAATTCAACATATTTTAACAAATCAATGGGCCAGATTGAAAAGTAAATTAAGTTTTAAGTAAAAATTATCACAATTTATTTTAATATATTAGGCACTTATATTTAATTTCATCAATTCACATAATTTCATAAACAAGGAGAAAGACTAAGAAAACTACTCAGAATGCATGGGAATTAAACAAAGCATGAATTTCATTTAAAGTTAACAACAATAAACAAAGATACTTATCTCGATTTCCTCCTTAAGCAGACTCCTTGAAGTTCCTTTGACTTTTCCTTCTAGTACAACACACTTCTAACTCACTAATTACACTTACTAAAACTCTTAAAATAGACACTAAGACTCTCTAAAATAGACACACAGTAGACACATAATAGACTAAAATTCGTCCTCTATTTATAGAGGTGGACAAAGGTCCAAGGGGTACTTAAGCACCTCTTCAAAAAACGTCCAGGTTCAATGTATCTAACATTTTGACTAATCTCATTGTCGGCGAGAAATGAGCTCTCCGTCGACGGAGCTTCTAGAAGGTCTCCAAGCCTTGCGATCTCCTTCAAAAATTCTCCTCATGATCTCGCCATCGGCGGGCTCGATCTCGCCGTCGGCGGCTTAGTTCATTTTGCATGAATTTCTTCCTTTTTTGATCCAAATTCGCTCCATTTCATGTTTTTTGCTTTTATCACTTTTAAATCTTCATTCATGTAATAAAATAAAGAAAATACTTTTCTTTAAAGTGTAATTTCATAAATAATAGGTATGAATTTCTTAATATATTATTCTGTGATCACTAGTCATCTTCTATGACGTCTAGGTTCTTATATTTTGTTAAGGATGATTTTCTTTATCAAAGAATAATTAAATTCAATTGTTCTTCTAAAACATCTCATCATATTGATGAAGTGTTTAAGACGAGTCCTAAACATAATTTCAATATTTTTGGGATTATTTTGAGTCCAAATGAGTTTTGTTGCACAGGTGAATTAATCATCCCAAGATTTAGTTTAGTTTGTTTCTTGCTCAGTGAATTAGGATGTTTGATTATCCTATAAGTAAAATGACATTTCACTTGATGCTTTACTTAAGAGTTATCATAATGAAAACCTTTAGGGGGCAAATCATTTTGTTAAAGAATTTAATGATTTAAAATTAGAATTGGTGATTTAAAGTGATTTAATCTAGTTATAAAATTTTAATAAATTTAAGTTTGGAATAGTGTTCAAGTTGTTTTATTCTTAAGTCTTTTAAACCATTTGAATTGAAAGAAGAGTTTAAATTATTATTTAATTTAGACTTTAATGATTTAATTTTAATTTAATTCCAATATTCTAGATTAACTTTTAATTGGTTTGATTTTTTTTATTTTAAAAAAAATTATTTTGTGAAATTGATTTTTAATGTTTCAAATTTGTTTTAAGTTTGTTTTCAAGTGATTTTTGAAATTAATTTTTCTTTTTAATGTTTTAAATTTATTTCAATTTAATTATCAAATTATTTAATGTTTTAAGTTTTAATTTAATTAAGGTTCACTTTCCTTTTAATTATTTAATTATTAATTTCAATTATCACTTTAAATTTAATTAAAATTTAAATATTATAGTGATTCATTTAGGGATTTTAGTTTAAGTTATTATAGTCTCTCTAAATTATATCCCCATTTTAATAATCCAAATTTTAACTTATTCTTCCAAAATTCAAATTGTTTAATTAATTAAGGTTTCCTTTAAATATTTTAAGATGATTAATGGGTTTCTACCCCTTAATTCTCTAGGTCTCAATCTTCTAATGAAAATTTTAAAATAAGATATTTTACCCTCCCCTTGTTTAGACCTAAATATTAATTAGGGTTAAAATCCTTTAATTACCTTTATGCCCCTTTAGGCTTATTTATCTCATAACTCACTAAATTGATCTCAAATGAACTTAAAATTTTTATGTCACTTCACTCATATGTCAATTAAGACATTAGAGGTGAATATGTGATTTTTCTAAATTTCATTTAATTTATATAATTATTTTTGTGAAAAATAAGGATTTTCAATGGAAATTCAACAACATGACTAAGGTCAGGTTTCTATCCCTAATAAAATTATGGGATGTTCCTTATGACTATAGGACCACTTGGACCAATTTTGGTGTTTTTTTGAATTATATTTTGTTTATTATAATTATTTTGAGTTTTAGAGTGTTAATTAATTATAAAATAAAATAAAGGTTGAAAATTAAGTTTTATATTTTTCATAAATCTCTTTGACCTCAAGGAGTTCAGAGAAACAAATTTTATAATTTTTTTGATTTTTCTTTGATTTATTAGAATTAATTTAGTGAAAAGGTTGAAAAATCCATTTTTAATATTAAAAATTGTCTTAAGCATTTAAAATTCAATATCTTTACTTTGAGATTTGGGAAAAATATTTGGTTTGTTCCTAAGTGATTAGGAGTCAAAATATGACATTTTTATAATTTTTAATATTTTTATTATTTTTTAATTATTTAAAATATTAAAAGATGGTTAAAAATGAAATTTTTTAGAAAATTCCAATTTTAATTTTCTTAGACTCCTCTGATACCAAAAAAGTCCCAAAAACCAATTTGGTGAATTTTTAAGTGTATTTTTAGAGTTTTGAATTTTTAAAGTTTAATTTTACTCATGTGACTTAATTAATCAATTTAGTGGGTTTAAACATTTCCAATTGATTCCAAATTTTTATGTGAGGTCCCTTTTATCCTAAAGATTAGTGGAGAATTGTTTTCAAGTTCTTTTGATGTGTGGTTAACCCTAATTAATTAAAGTTCAGTTTTCAGTAATTAGGCCAATTAGGGTTATTCTTAATGATTTAATTCAAAACTTAATTATCCTAGGGTCCCCTGGTCCTAAGAAACTTCCCCAAATTTTCCTAGAATTTTCTAAGCAATATGTTAAATAATGAAATTAAAATACCAAAAACAGTGTCATAAACTTGAAAAATACATAACTTGCCATAGAGATAGCCTCTGACCTTGAAAAATTCAGGGAATGTTCCCAAGATCAGAGGCTTCAAAAGCTCTATAGTCTCATGCCATGGTGAATTGTCTATGCAAATGGAGAATTAAAATACTAAAATGAGTAAATAATTAATTAAAAATAAAATACTCATCAAATTGACTCAATTCTTTTTCCACATTATTCTCCTCTATTCACTGAGCAAGAGGGAATTTTTAGTTTATTTTTGTGATTTTTCTACACAAAGATATGGATTTTCTAAGTTCTGGGTATTTAAATAAATAAAAAAATCCATATTTTTCTACTTATTCATGTGGCGCCGACTCATCCTCGGCAGCTCCGAAAGCCCACGCGTCGCGCTCTCATTTGATGCCGCCATCCCACTCGGCGCTCCGGGGGCCCGCAGTTCACACACCGTTCTATGGTCCGACGCCATCTGAGACGTCCAATCTATACACGCGTGATCGGACATCGCCTGGTCATCGTCTACGACTGGTGTGCACCCGTGATAGTTCACACTAAAACCTTAAGAACTCTCTCATTTCTCAACGGATTTTTGTGTTCTTATACTCTATGGATTCATCTTGAAGAGACGAACACATCCATATGGTTTACTTGCTATGAAATCAAGCAAATCAAAATAGAGAATCACTGGAAGCTTGGGAGAAAGGAGAGGTTTATACCTTGGCTCTGAGAAGTGAAGCTTCAATCAGAGAGTTGTGGCACCTTCGATTGCACCCAAGGAGGCTCCAGATGAAGTCTCTGGCTCTGGGAATTACCTAGGTACAACTTTCACCATGCCCGATTTCAAAGCTTGGTCGATAGAGAGAGTGGCTAGCCTAGTGAGGGGGCTTCCACTGAGGAACTCCTTCTCTTGGTCCTGTGCAGGTGTGGGTGAGTTTAATTTGATTTTGGTGGAGGTTCCAGGGATGTCATGGTTCTGGGCTGAGAATTGAGCTCAATCAATGGGTTTTAGGGCAAAGGGACATTGGGGATCAATTGCTCTAGGTTAGGAGAAGGTCCTGGAGCAATTTTGGCAAAGTTTTGTTAAGCTCTGGTTCATCACCTCGTTTGGCCGAGAGGGTGGTAGGTTTAAATAGGCATGGCTGGAGGGCCTCCCAGGGGGAGTTAGGGCTTGGGATCAGCTGCTCTATGCAAGGGAAGAACAGCCATGGAGTCCAATTGAGTTGGGACAGCTCAGCTAGTGAGTTTGAATTTTTTGAATCAAATGTGTGCTCTCGGCCATGGTATTTTCTGGCAACTGTGGTGGCTGGCCGGCCAGGCATGGGTCACCCTTAAGGTTAGTGAGGTCAGGGTTTGAATTTGTTGCAAGAAATGGAGGTTGGCCATGTGTAAAGAGCTTGACTTTAAGTGGTATGGTGAGGGGGTCATTTTAGGTTCAATTTGGTCAAGCCATGGGTTTGGTTTGATTACACCACCCAAGGCTGGTTTGGGCTGAAGAGAAAGTCACTTGGGTCAGCTTGATTAGTGGCGTCAAGTCACAATCCAAGTAGAATTAAGTTTAAGCATAGGTTAAGGGAAGCATTGGAATGTTTAATCAACTTTAAGGGAATCATTAAAGGGCTCCCCTCTCTTGCCATAAATGGATTGATGACAAGGCCAAGCTATCATGGCTTCATATGGCTTGTGAATAACTCCAATGTGGCTTCATTTGGCTTTGGAAAAGTCAAGTCATTTGCATGAAGAAGGATATTGGCATTTTTGATGATTTTAAGGGAGATTTTCATGAGGCTAAGATTGGAATAATTTAATGATCAATTAGAACTTTAGAGATGATATTAAATTGAATGCATGATGAGGGAGAGTGTTATAGGGGCTTTGGATGAATTTTTGGGCTTTTGGATTTGGTGGAAGTGGGCTTTTAGAATGGTTTAAAAAAGTGGACCTTTAAGTTTGAGAACAAATTGGTGGATGGAAACTTTGTGAAGGATTGGGCCAAACAAATGTTGGGTTTAGTTTAGGGATGTGTCATGAAAATTTTAGAAAAGATTTGGTATCATTTCGGGTGGAATTGGATTTAATTTGGATTTTTTTGGTAATGGGGCCAAAGTGGGTCAAATTGGGCTAACTTGGGTTGAGGTTGGGCTAAAGTTGGATTTAATGTAAAATTAATGTTGCAAAAGGTTTATAGGAGTGTAACAAAGAGTTTTTAATTTTGGTTGGGCTTTTAATTTTGGGATTTTGGCCCATTTGGGTTTATGGTGGGTTTAGGCCAAAAATGGGGATTTTGGTTTTGGGTTAGGTTTGGGTGGAGTTCAGGGTCAAATTTGAGGCAAATATTGTTAGTCTTTTGTTTGTGGTGATATTAGGAAGGTTTAGGAAAAGATTTGGGGTTAATTGGAGTTGAGTTGGGTTAGTTCGGGCTAAGTTTAGGTTATGGGCCAAAATTGGGCTTTAAGCTTCAAAGTGGAATTGGATCCAAATGTTAATCAAATTGGACTTGGATTTGTTCTAGATTGATATTGGGGATATTGGATTGGAGTTTAGATTTGAATTGGTTCAAAATTGAGGTCAATTGGGTTGATTTGGTGGGACATTGGGTCCACTAGGGGTTTTGGTAAAATTGGGTTAAATTGACAAAATTAGCCTATGGTGTAGTTGAACAAAATGGAAATGAGAATATTTGAGATTTTCTGGAAGTTTTTGGGAATTTTTAGAATGTATGGATTTTTTGGTTAAAAAGGGCATTTTGGGTATTTGGAGGGTATTAGGGGGTATTTTTGGAATTTTTGGTATATTTGACCATGGGTGATCAATTTGAATGGTGGGAAATGTTTAGGATTGGTTTTGAGGAATTTTGGGTGATTTAGAAAATTTTGCAAATTTTGGGTAGCTTCGAGGACATTTGGTAGGTTTGGTAGGTGTAGGGCCCCGGGAGTCAAAAATTGAAATTTTGAAAAAAAATGAAGATTGATCAAATTTAAGTAGAATGGAATCACTTTGGTTGAGCCATGAAGCCATATCAAGCCCATAAGAGCCATGAGAGGACTCATTTGAGGCATTCACTATGTTGTTCCTAACCCTCTTAGCCAAGGGCTTAGGGGTTGAGGACCATCCATATGAATTACCTACATGAGTCAGGAAGTCAAGCTGGGTAAGAGTGGTTTTAGGATTTGGAATGTGTGTGAAAGTGTAATGTGTGCAGGTCAACCCTTACCAGACCAGGCCACCCAGGGTAGTCCTAAGGCCAAAGAGTCCTATACGGAACTCATCCTTTAAACCTCCACATTTTATCTTAACCCTCCAAGTGACTTAGGGGTTTATAATCAAACTTATGAGCTTTGCAGGGAGTTAAGAGGTGTTTGAATTTCTAAGTAGTGGGTTCCATTTCTAGTCCTCTAAGATAGTCAAAGGGAAAGCCTAAGGCTAGATCCTAAGTACTAAGGAGAGAGAAGAGAAAAGACTTCATCAAAAATGAGGTCAACAAATGGACCCCCAATAGGTGTGGTGTGCTAACCAAGCACACCGCGTGTATTAGCGTTGACCGAAGAGATCAACAAAACCAACACAGACGTCTAAGTGACACACTTAGAAGAGAGTAGAAACAAATTTTTGCTGGGGAGTATCGAGTATATCTCCAAGACTGGAGATCCCTGAACTCTCGCTGGGGAAAAGAAATGGAGGTGAATTACAGATCATAAGATCTGGGGAAATTTGATTTAGATTTCATTTCATTTTCTATTCCAAGTTTTAATGTTGAGTTTGGATTTTGATTTGTTCTGAGTTTTAATTTCGATTGAGGTTTAATTTTAAAATCAATTCAAGGAAATCTAGATTTGAAATGAGAATTGGAACCTAGGTTCCAACCTTGGGATTGCGAAGAGAACTGGAATTTGGGTACCAGCCTTGGAGTGAGAATCAGAATTTAAGTATCTTTTGAAAAGGATGAGAATCAGAATTTAGGTATTGATCTCGAAACAAGATCTGGATTTTGGTACCAGTCTCGGAAGGAGAGAGTTGAAATTTGGTATCAATCTTGGGAAGAGAGTCAGAATTTGTTACCGACCTTGAATGGAGAGAACTGGAATTTGGTACCAGAGTGCATTGGAGGTGTGATATTTACCATGTAACTCACAGCTCGTAGGGCCGGAGGTTCTCTAACTCTGGATCTGGCTAGAAGTGAAAAGGAATCTTTCTGTCATCCATTCTCCTGAAAGTAACAGAGACCCGCTCAACAGGCACTCCTGGAATGCAATGCTTTGCGAGGTCCGCTTCATTCCCTTTTAACACCATGACGGAACCTACCGGTAGTGGTATCTCCACCGGCCCTCGGAAGTCTCCGAGGCCTACTATCCGGAGGTCAGATTCGAACATGATATTGCACTGGTTGACAAAAGATATTGTGCAGAAAGGTCTAACGAAATCATGATGGTCTATGTGTGGAGGTATGCAGTCGTCCTCCTGTTGACCTCATTTTTGATGAGGTCTTTTCTCTTCTCTCTCCTTAGTACTTAGGATCTAACCTTAGGCTTTCCCTTTGACTATCTTAGAGGACTAGAAATGGAACCCACCACTTAGAAATTTAAACACCTCTTAACTCCATGCAAACCCCATAAGTTTGATTGTAAATCCCCAAGTCACTTGGAGGGTTAAAATCAGATGTGGAGGTTTAAAGGATGAGTTCCCTATAGGACTCTTTGGCCTTAGGACTACCTTGGGTGGCCTGGTCTGGTGAGGGTTGACTTGCACACACATTACACTTTCACACACATTCCAATCCTAAAACCATTCATGCCTAGCTTGACTTCCTGACTCATGTAGATAATTCATATGGATGGAGCTTAACCCCTAGGCCCTTGGCTAAGAGGGTTAGGAACAACATAGTGAATGCCTCAAATGAGTCCTCTCATGGCTCTTATGGGCTTGATATGGCTTCATGGCTTAACCAAAGTGATTCCATTCTACCCACACCTGATCAATCTTCATTTTTCCAAAATTTCAATTTTTGACCCCCGGGGCCATACACCCACTAAACCTACCAAATACCCTCAGAATTGCCCAAATTTTACAAAATTACCTAAATTACCCAAAATTCCTCAAAACCAATCCTAAACATTTCCCCCACTCAAATTGATCATCCATAGCCAAATATACCAAAATTTCCAAAAAAAAAACCCCCAATACCTTTCAAATACCCAAAATGCCCTTCTTAGCCAAAAATCCCATAAATTCCAAAAATTCCCAGAAAATTCCAGAAAATCTCAAATATTCTCAATTTCATTTTGTTCAACTACACAATAAGCCAGGTTTGTCAATTTAACCCACTTTTACCAAAACCCCCATTTGACCCATTCTTAACCCAAGTGGACCCAATGTCCCACTAAACCAACCCAATTGACCTCAATTTCGGTCCAATTCAATTCTAAACTTCAATTCAATATCCCCAATGTCAATTTAGACTAAAGCTAAGCAAAATTTGATTGACATTTGGATCCAATTCCAATTTGAAGCCTAAAGCCCAACTTTGGCCCATGACCTAAACCTAGCCCAAACCAACCCAATTCAACCCCAATTAACCCCAAATCTTTTCCTAAAACTTCCTAATATCCCCACAAACAAAACACTAACAATATTTGCCACAAAGTTGAACCTAAACTCCACCCAAGCTTAACCCAAAGTTAAAATCCCCATTTTTGGCCTAAACCCAAACCTAACCCAAATGGGCCCAAATCCCAAAATTAAGGCCTAACCAAAGTTGAAAACTCTTTGTGACACTCCCATGAACATTTCTCAACATTAATTTTACATCAAATCCAAACTTAGCCCAACCTTGGCACAAGTTAGCCCAATTTGACCCACTTTGGCCCCTTTACCAAAAAGCCCAAATTGAACCCATTTCAACTCCAAATGACACCAAACCTTATCCAAATCACTCATGATACATCCCTAAACTAAACCCAACATTTATTTGGCATGATCTTTGACAAAACTTTCATCCAAAAGTCCATTTTAAAATCTAAAAACCCACTTTCTTAAACATTTTTAAAAGCCCATTTCCAACAAATTCAAAGGCCCAAATTTCATTCCAAAGCCCACATGAAATTTTCTCTCATCATTCCCTATGATTTAAATCAACCCTAAGTTTCAAAATCATCATTAAACCATTCCATATCAAGCTTCATCCAAATTTCCACCAAAATGCCAAAATTCATAAAATCCCCTTTCATGAAATTGACCAAATCTTTTCCCAAGCCAAATGAAGCCATGGAGCCATGCATAAGCCATGTGCAAGCCATTGGAGTCACTTTACACCTCACCATGTCATTTATGGCAAATGGAGGGGGCCTCTTTCTTAATCCTTCATTAAGCCTTTTAACCATACTCATGTCACACTCTAAACCAAGCTTAGCCACCTCACCATGGAAAGAGACCTCACCACTCTCTCTTGGCTGACCCAAATGATTCCTCCCAGCTTAAATTCAAGCCTTGGGGAGGTGCACCTAGCCTAAACCATGCCTTGGACCAAAATGAGCCCAAAATACACTCTCCCCCATTCCACTTAAATCAAACTTCTTTACACATGGCAACAGCCAAATGATCTCACAAACATCAAGCCCTGACCTCCCTGACCCTGAGGGTTACCCATGCCTCGCCAGCCAGCCACCACAGTCGCCGGAAAACACCATGGCTGAGAGGTCTAAATTGATTCAAAAATTCCATTCCCCCTTGCTGAGTTGTCCCAACCTAAATGGCCACCATGGCTATTCTTCCCTTGCCCTGAGCAGTTGATCCAAGCCTTCAATTGCCCCTGGGGAGCCCTCCATCCATGGCTATTTAAACCCTACCCCCTCTCGGCCATGAACCGTACCTAAACAAAACTCTGCCAAAATTGTTCCAGGACCTTCTCCTCACTTAGAGCAATTGATCCCCACTGCTCTCCAGCCCTAAACCCCATTGATTAACCTCAATTTTGGATCTCAATTCTCAGCCCAAAACCAGGACATCTCTAAAACCTCCACCAAATCAAAATTGAACTCACCCACACCTGCACAGGATCAAGAGAAGGAGTTCCCCAGTGAAAGCCCCCTCTCCAGGCCACCCATTTGCTCCAGCCTCCAAGCTTTGAAATCGGCTGTGGACACTTTCATACTTAGATAATTCCTCAGAGCCAGAGACTTCATCTGGAGCTTCCTTGGGTGCAATCGAAGGTGACACAACTCTCTGATTGAAGCTACACTTCTCAGAGCAAAGGTATGGATCATTCCTTCCTCCCTAGCTTCCAGTGATTCTCCATTTTGTTTTACTTAATTTCATAGCATGTAAACCATATGGATGTGTTCATCTTTTCAAGACGAATCCATAGAGCATAAGAACACGAAAATCTATTGAGAAATGAGAGAGTTCTTAGGGTTTTAGTGTGGACGGTCACGGGTGCACACTAGTCGTAAATGATGACCAGGCGCCGTCCGATCAAGCGTGTATCAAGTGAACGGTTCAGATTGTGCTGGACCAGGAAATGTTACATGAACCGCGGGCCCCTGGAGTGCTGAGTCAGATGGCGGCGACAAATGGGAGCGCGACGCGTGGGCTTTCGGAGCTGCCGAGGTTGACGCGGCGCCACGTGGATAAGTAGAAAAATATGGAATTTTTTTATTTATTTAAATACCCAGAACTTAGAAAATCCATATCTTTGTGTAGAAAAATCATAAAAATAAACTAAAAATACTCTCTTGCTCAGTGAAGAGAGGAGAATAATGTGTAAAAGAAATAAAGTTATTTTGATGAGTATTTTACTTTTAATTAATTATTTACTTATTTCAGTATTTTGATTCTTCACTTGCATAGAAAATTCACCATGGCATGAGACCATAGGGCTTTTGCAGCCTCTGATCTTGGGAACATCCCTGAATTTTTCAAGGTCATAGGCCATCTTTATGGAAAGTTGTGTATTTTTCAAGTTTAGGTCACTGTTTTTGGTATTTTAATTCCAATAATTATCATGTTATTCAATAAATTCTAGAAAAAATTTGAGGAAGTTTCCTAGGACCAGAGGACCCTAGGATAATTATATCTTGGGTTAATTCATTAAGAATAATCCTAATTGGGCTAATTACTTAAAACTGAACATTAATTAATTAGGGTTAACCACACATTAAAATAACTTGAAAACAATTCTACACTGATCTTTGGGATCAGAGGGACCTCACAAAAAATTTGAAGTCAATTGGAAATGTTTAGCCCCACTAAATGGATTAATTAAGCCACATGATCAAAATTAAACTTAAAAAATTCATAACTTCAAAAATACATTTCAAGAATTCACCAAATTGGTTTTGTGGGCTCTCTGGTATCAGAGGAGTCTATGAAAATTAAAATTGAAATTTTCTAATTTTTTTTCATTTTTAATGGATTTTAATATTTAAATAATTAAAAAATAATAAAAATCACAAAAATAATAAAAATCATAAAAATGTCACATTTTGACTCCCAATCACTTAGGAACAAACCAAATATTTTTCCTAAGTCTCTAAGTTAAGATATTGAATTTTAAATGCTTAAAATAATTTTTAATATTAAAAAATGTATTTTTCCAACCTTTTCACTAAATTAATTCCAATAAATCAAAGAAAAATTAGAAACTTGTAAAATTTATTTCTCTGAACTCCTTGTGGTCAAAGAGACTTAAAAAAAATATAAAACCCATTTTTCAACTTTGATTTTATTTTATAATTAATTAATACTCCAAAAATTAAAATAATTATAATAAATAAAATATAATTTAAAAAATCACCAAAATTGGTCCAAGTGGTCCTCTGGTCATTAGGAACATCCCATAATTTTCTTAAGGATAGAAACCTTTCCTTGGTCATGTTGTTGAATTTCCATTGAAAATCCCTATTTTTCACTAAAAATAATTATATAAATAAAATAAATTCAGAAAAATCACATTTTCTCCTCTAATGTCTTAATTGATATATGAGTGAGGTGACATATAAATTTCAAGTTTATTTGAACTCAATTTAGTGAGTTATGAAATAAATAGGCCTAAAAGGGCATAAAGGTAACTAAAGAATTTAAACCCCCTTATTAAAATTCTAGGTTTAATTAAAATGGAGGGTAAAATATTTGATCTTATCTTTCTTGGATGATTTAAACATTGGGAAGCTAAGAGGGTAGGAACCCATTAATCACTTTTAATGAACCAAAATGAAACTTTAATTATTTAAACAAATTTAAATTTTGGAAGATTAATGAAAATTTGAATTATTAAAAATAGGGATATAGCTTGAGGGGATATTAATTCTTTAATAAAAAAATCCCTAAATAAATCACTTAAATAATATTGAACTCTTAATTAAGATTAAAATGATAATCCAAACTAAGTAAATCAAAATTAAAAAAAAAATAAAAAAAATAATAACCCTTAAATTAAAGGAAAGCTCAAAATATTAAGTGGTTTAACAATTAAATTAAATTAAGTTAAATCAAATTAAGTAAAAATTAAATTAAAATTAAAATTAAATTAAATTAACATTTTAACAATTAAGTTAAATTAAATCTAAAATATTGAAATTAAATTAAATTAAATTAAGTTAAATTCAATTAAATCAAATTTAAATTATATTAAATTAACTTCATTCGATAATAAAAGTAAAACAAGTTCAAAATATTAAAATCACTTAAAGTATAAAGATTTAAACCAAAAATAATTTGAACACTATTCCAAACTTAAAATTATTAATTAAAACCTCATAATTAAACTAGATCACTTTAAACCATTAACTTAAACTTCAATTAAGAATGGTTAAATTCTTTAACAAATCAACTTGCCCCTAAAGGCTTTAACTATTATAACTCTTAAATAGAGTATTAAGTGAAATGTCATTTCACTCATAGGATAATCAAATACCTAAGTTCACTGAGCAAGAGACAAAGTTTAATTAAACTCCTGGATGATTAATTCACCTGTGCAACTAAATTTACTTGGATTCAAAATAATCTCAGAAATATTGAAAAGATGTTTAGGAATTGTCCTAAACACTTTCTCAATATGATGAGATGTTTTAGAAGAACAATTGAATTTAATTATTCTTTGATGAAGAAAATCATCCATAAAACATAAGAACCTAAACGTCATAAGAGATGACTAGTTATAGGATTAGGACTTTGATAGACAACCAAAACCTGTCCCTTAGCTTTACCTAGTTACTTGTTATAAATATTTACATGCCTTAATATATGTTTTAAGTGTAGCTTGAGATGACGGGAAGACCCTCCAGGTACGCTTTTATTTTATTGCAATTTACTTACATGCACTGTACTTTACTGTTCCTTGCATGTTAAACAAGATTGTTGCATGAAAACCAAAACCTTTAGGATAGTCTCCAAACTGAAACCCAAAACTAAATTAAAAGTCACCACAAGATAAAATTTACTGCCACAACATTCCAAAA
>CM040422.1:31700461-31716461 GCA_022702705.1 Papilionanthe hookeriana x Papilionanthe teres
TACCTTAAATAATTAGACTTAACCCATAATAATTCAAATTAATCAATTAAACCTTACCCAAATTAGGTTTAACTAACCTTAAATAATTAGACTTAACCCATAATAAGTCTAATAAATCAATTAAACCTTACCTAAATTAGGTTTAACTAACCTTAAATAATTAGACTTAACCCATAATAAGTCTAATTAATCAATTAAACATTACCTAAATTAGGTTTAACTAACCTTAAATAATAAGACTTAACCCATAATAAGCCTAATTAAGCAATTAAACCTTACCTAAATTAGGTTTAACTAACCTTAAATAATTAGACTTAACCCATAATAAGTCTAATTAATCAATTAAACCTTACCAAAATTAGGTTTAACTAACCTTAAATAATTAGACTTAACCATAATAAGTCTAATTAATCAATTAAACCTTACCCAAATTAGGTTTAATTAACCTTAAATAATTAGACATAACCCATAATAAGTCTAATTAATCAATTAAACCTTACACAAATTAGGTTTAATTAACCTTAAATAATTTGACTTAACCCATAATTAGTCTAATTAATCAATTAAACCTTACCCAAATTAGGTTTAATTAACCTTAAAGAATTTGACTTAATCCATATTAAGTCTAATTAATCAATTAAACCATACCTAAATTTGGTTTAATTAACCTTAAATAATTTGACTTAACCCATAATAAGTCTAATTAATCAATTAAAGCATTCCTAAATTGGGTTTAACTAACCTTAAATAATTTGACTTAACCCATAATAAGTCTAATTGATCAATTAAACCTTACCTAAATTAGGTTTAATTAACCTTAAATAATTAGACTTAACCCATAATAAGTCTAATTGATCAATTAAACCTTACCTAAATTAGGATTAACTAACCTTATATAATTAGACTTAACCCATAATAAGGCTAATTAATCAATTAAAACTTACCTAAATTAGGTTTAACTAACCTTAAATAATTAGGCTTAACCCATGATAAGTCTAATTAATCAATTAAACCTTACTTAAATTAGGTTTAACTAACCTTAAATAATTAGAGGTAACCCATAATAAGTCTAATTAATCAATTAAAACTTACCTAAATTAGGTTTAACTAACCTTAAATAATTAGGCTTAACCCATAATAAGTGTAATTAATCAATTAAACCTTACTTAAATAAGGTTTTTTTAACCCTGAATAGTTTGACTTAACCTATAATAAGTCTAATTAATCAATTAAACCTTACCTAAATTAGGTTTAATTAACTTTAAATACTTAGAGGTAACCCATAATAAGTCTAATTAATCAATTAAACCTTACCTAAATTAGGTTTAATTAACCTAAAATAATTAGACTTATCACATAATAAGTCTAATTAATCAATTAAACCTTACATAAATTAGGTTTAATTAACCTTAAATAATTAGACGTAACCCATGATAAGTCTAATTAATCAATTAAACCTTTCCTAAATAAGGTTTAATTAACCTTATATAATTAGACTTAACCCATAATAAGTCTAATTAATCAATTAAACATTTCTTAAATTAGGTTTAATTAACCTTAAATAATTAGTCTTAACCCATAACTAGTCTAATTAATCAATTAAACCTTACCTAAATTAGGTTTAACTTACCTTAAATAATTAGACTTAACCCATAATAAGTCTAATTGATCAATTAAACCTTACCCAAATTAGGTTTAACTAACCTTAAATAATTAGACTTAACCCATAATAAGTATAATTGATCAATTAAACCTTATCTAAATTAGGTTTAACAAACCTTAAATAATTAGACTTAAACCATAATAAGTCTAATTAATCAATTAAACCTTACCTAAATTAGGTTTAACTAACCTTAAAAAATTAGACTTCAACCCATAGTAAGTCTAATTGATCAATTAAACCTTACCTAAATTAGGTTTAATTAACCTTAAATAATTAGACTTAACCCATAATAAGTCTAATTGATCAATTAAACCTTACCCAAATTAGGTTTAATTAACCTTAAATAATTTGACTTAACCCATAACTAGTCTAATTAATCAATTAAACCTTACCAAAATTAGGTTTAATTAACCTTAAATAATTAGAATTAACCCATAATAAGTCAAATTAATCAATTAAACCTTTCCCAAATTAGGTTTAACTAACCTTAAATAATTAGACTTAACCCATAATAAGTCTAATTGATTAATTAAACCATATCTAAATTAGGTTTAACTAACCTTAAATAATTAGACTTAAACCATAATAAGTCTAATTAATCAATTAAACCTTACCTAAATTAGGTTTAACTAACCTTAAATAATTAGACTTAACCCATAAAAAGTATAATTAATCAATTAAACCTTACCTAAATTAGGTTTAAGTAACCTTAAATAATTAGAGGTAAACCATAATAAGTCTAATTAATCAATTAAACCTTACCTAATTTAGGTTTAACTAACCTTTAATAATTAGACTTAACCCATAATAAGTGTAATTAATCAATTAAACCTTACATAAATAAGGTTTTATTAACCTTGAATAGTTTGACTTAACCCATAATAAGTCTAATTCATCAATTAAACCTTACCTAAATTAGGTTTAATTAACTTTAAATACTTTGAGGTAACCCATAATATGCCTAATTAATCAATTAAAACTTACCTAAATTAGGTTTAATTAACCTTAAATAATTAGACTTATCCAATAATAAGTCTAATTAATCAATTAAACCTTACCTAAATCAGGTTTAATTAACCTTAAATAATTAGACTTAACCCAGAATAAGTCTAATTAATCATTTAAACCTTACCTAAATTAGGTTTAATTTACCTTAAATAATTAGATTTAACCCATAATAAATCTAATTAATCATTTGAACCTTACCTAAATTAGGTTTAACTAACCTTAAATAATTAGACTTAACCCATAATAAGTCTATTTAATCATTTGAACCTTACGTAAATTAGGTTTAACAAACCTTAAATAATTAGACTTAACCCATAATAAGTCTAATAAATCAATTAAACCTTACCAAAATTAGGTTTAACTAACCTTAAATAATTAGACTTAACCCATAATAAGTCTATTTAAGCAATTAAACCTTACCTAAATTAGGTTTAACTAACCTTAAATAGTTAAACTTAACCCATAATAAGTCTAATTAAGCAATTAAACCTTACCTAAATTAGGTTTAACTAACCTTAAATAATTAGACTTAACCCATAATAAGTCTAATTAATCAATTAAACCTTACCAAAATTAGGTTTAACTAACCTTAAATAGTTAGACTTAACCCATAATAAGTCTAATTAAGCAATTAAACCTTACCTAAATTAAGTTTAACTAACCTTAAATAATTAGACTTAACCCATAATAAGTCTAATTCATCAATTAAACCTTACCTAAATTAGGTTTAATTAACTTTAAATACTTTGAGGTAACCCATAATAAGCCTAATTAATCAATTAAAACTTACCTAAATTAGGTTTAATTAACCTTAAATAATTAGACTTATCCAATAATAAGTCTAATTAATCAATTAAACCTTACCTAAATTAGGTTTAATTAACCTTAAATAATTAGACTTAACCTAGAATAAGTCTAATTAATCATTTAAACCTTACCTAAATTAGGTTTAATTAAATTTAAATAATTAGATTTAACCCATAATAAATCTAATTAATCATTTGAACCTTACCTAAATTAGGTTTAACTAACCTTAAATAATTAGACTTAACCCATAATAAGTCTATTTAATCATTTGAACCTTACGTAAATTAGGTTTAACAAACCTTAAATAATTAGACTTAACCCATAATAAGTCTAATAAATCAATTAAACCTTACCAAAATTAGGTTTAACTAACCTTAAATAATTAGACTTAACCCATAATAAGTCTATTTAAGCAATTAAACCTTACCTAAGTTAGGTTTAACTAACCTTAAATAGTTAGACTTAACCCATAATAAGTCTAATTAAGCAATTAAACCTTACCTAAATTAGGTTTAACTAACCTTAAATAATTAGACTTAACCCAGAATAAGTCTAATTAATCATTTAAACCTTACCTAAATTAGGTTTAATTAACCTTAAATAATTAGATTTAACCCATAATAAATCTAATTAATCATTTAAACCTTACCTAAATTAGGTTTAACTAACCTTAAATAATTAGACTTAACCCATAATAAGTCTATTTAATCATTTGAACCTTACGTAAATTAGGTTTAACAAACCTTAAATAATTAGACTTAACCCATAATAAGTCTAATAAATCAATTAAACCTTACCAAAATTAGGTTTAACTAACCTTAAATAATTAGACTTAACCCATAATAAGTCTAATTAATCAATTAAACATTACCTAAATTAGGTTTAACTAACCTTAAATAGTTAGACTTAACCCATAATAAGTCTAATTAAGCAATTAAACCTTACCTAAATTAGGTTTAACAAACCTTAAATAATTAGACTTAACCCATAATAAGTCTAATTAATCAATTAAACCTTACCAAAATTAGGTTTAACTAACCTTAAATAATTAGACTTAACCATAATAAGTCTAATTAATCAATTAAACCTTACCCAAATTAGGTTTAATTAACCTTAAATAATTAGACATAACCCATAATAAGTCTAATTAATCAATTAAACCTTACCCAAATTAGGTTTAATTAACCTTAAATAATTTGACTTAACCCATAATTAGTCTAATTAATCAATTAAACCTTACCCAAATTAGGTTTAATTAACCTTAAAAAATTTGACTTAATCCATACTAAGTCTAATTAATCAATTAAACCATACCTAGATTAGGTTTAACTATCCTTAAATAATTAGACTTAAACCATAATAAGTCTAATTAATCAATTAAACCTTACCTAAATTAGGTTTAACTAACCTTAAAAAATTAGACTTCAACCCATAGTAAGTCTAATTGATCAATTAAACCTTACCTAAATTAGGTTTAATTAACCTTAAATAATTAGACTTAACCCATAATAAGTCTAATTGATCAATTAAACCATACCCAAATAAGGTTTAATTAACCTTAAATAATTTGACTTAACCCATAACTAGTCTAATTAATCAATTAAACCTTACCAAAATTAAGTTTAATTAACCTTAAATAATTAGAATTAACCCATAATAAGTCAAATTAATCAATTAAACCTTTCCCAAATTAGGTTTATCTAACCTTAAATAATTAGACTTAACCCATAATAAGTCTAATTGATCAATTAAACCATATCTAAATTAGGTTTAACTAACCTTAAATAATTAGACTTAAACCATAATAAGTCTAATTAATCAATTAAACCTTACCTAAATTAGGTTTAACTAACCTTAAATAATTAGACTTAACCCATAAAAAGTATAATTAATCAATTAAACCTTACCTAAATTAGGTTTAAGTATCCTTAAATAATTAGAGGTAACCCATAATAAGTCTAATTAATCAATTAAACCTTACCTAATTTAGGTTTAACTAACCTTTAATAATTAGACTTAACCCATAAAAAGTGTAATTAATCAATTAAACCTTACATAAATAAGGTTTTATTAACCTTGAATAGTTTGACTTAACCCATAATAAGTCTAATTCATCAATTAAACCTTACCTAAATTAGGTTTAATTAACTTTAAATACTTTGAGGTAACCCATAATAAGCCTAATTAATCAATTAAAACTTACCTAAATTAGGTTTAATTAACCTTAAATAATTAGACTTATCCAATAATAAGTCTAATTAATCAATTAAACCTTACCTAAATTAGGTTTAATTAACCTTAAATAATTAGACTTAACCTAGAATAAGTCTAATTAATCATTTAAACCTTACCTAAATTAGGTTTAATTAACCTTAAATAATTAGATTTAACCCATAATAAATCTAATTAATCATTTGAACCTTACCTAAATTAGGTTTAACTAACCTTAAATAATTAGACTTAACCCATAATAAGTCTATTTAATCATTTGAACCTTACGTAAATTAGGTTTAACAAACCTTAAATAATTAGACTTAACCCATAATAAGTATAATAAATCAATTAAACCTTACCAAAATTAGGTTTAACTAACCTTAAATAATTAGACTTAACCCATAATAAGTCTATTTAAGCAATTAAACCTTACCTAAATTAGGTTTAACTAACCTTAAATAGTTAGACTTAACCCATAATAAGTCTAATTAAGCAATTAAACCTTACCTAAATTAGGTTTAACTAACCTTAAATAATTAGACTTAACCCATAATAAGTCTAATTAATCAATTAAACCTTACCAAAATTAGGTTTAACTAACCTTAAATAGTTAGACTTAACCCATAATAAGTCTAATTAAGCAATTAAACCTTACCTAAATTAGGTTTAACTAACCTTAAATAATTAGACTTAACCCATAATAAGTCTAATTCATCAATTAAACCTTACCTAAATTAGGTTTAATTAACTTTAAATACTTTGAGGTAACCCATAATAAGCCTAATTAATCAATTAAAACTTGCCTAAATTAGGTTTAATTAACCTTAAATAATTAGACTTATCCAATAATAAGTCTAATTAATCAATTAAACCTTACCTAAATTAGGTTTAATTAACCTTAAATAATTAGACTTAACCCAGAATAAGTCTAATTAATCATTTAAACCTTACCTAAATTAGGTTTAATTAACCTTAAATAATTAGATTTAACCCATAATAAATCTAATTAATCATTTGAACCTTACCTAAATTAGGTTTAACTAACCTTAAATAATTAGACTTAACCCATAATAAGTCTATTTAATCATTTGAACCTTACGTAAATTAGGTTTAACAAACCTTAAATAATTAGACTTAACCCATAATAAGTCTAATAAATCAATTAAACCTTACCAAAATTAGGTTTAACTAACCTTAAATAATTAGACTTAACCCATAATAAGTCTATTTAAGCAATTAAACCTTACCTAAATTAGTTTTAACTAACCTTAAATAGTTAGACTTAACCCATAATAAGTCTAATTAAGCAATTAAACCTTACCAAAATTAGGTTTAACTAACCTTAAATAATTAGACTTAACCCAGAATAAGTCTAATTAATCATTTAAACCTTACCTAAATTAGGTTTAATTAACCTTAAATAATTAGATTTAACCCATAATAAATCTAATTTATCATTTAAACCTTACCTAAATTAGGTTTAACTAACCTTAAATAATTAGACTTAACCCATAATAAGTCTATTTAATCATTTGAACCTTACGTAAATTAGGTTTAACAAACCTTAAATAATTAGACTTAACCCATAATAAGTCTAATAAATCAATTAAACCTTACCAAAATTAGGTTTAACTAACCTTAAATAATTAGACTTAACCCATAATAAGTCTATTTAAGCAATTAAACCTTACCTAAATTAGGTTTAACTAACCTTAAATAGTTAGACTTAACCCATAATAAGTCTAATTATGCAATTAAACCTTACCTAAATTAGGTTTAACTAACCTTAAATAATTAGACTTAACCCATAATAAGTCTATTTAAGCAATTAAACCTTACCTAAATTAGGTTTAACTAACCTTAAATAGTTAGACTTAACCCATAATAAGTCTAATTAAGCAATTAAACCTTACCTAAATTAGGTTTAACTAACCTTAAATAATTAGACTTAACCCATAATAAGTCTAATTAATCAATTAAACCTTACCAAAATTAGGTTTAACTAACCTTAAATAGTTAGACTTAACCCATAATAAGTCTAATTAAGCAATTAAACCTTACCTAAATTAGGTTTAACTAACCTTAAATAATTAGACTTAACCCATAATAAGTCTAATTCATCAATTAAACCTTACCTAAATTAGGTTTAATTAACTTTAAATACTTTGAGGTAACCCATAATAAGCCTAATTAATCAATTAAAACTTGCCTAAATTAGGTTTAATTAACCTTAAATAATTAGACTTATCCAATAATAAGTCTAATTAATCAATTAAACCTTACCTAAATTAGGTTTAATTAACCTTAAATAATTAGACTTAACCTGAGAATAAGTCTAATTAATCATTTAAACCTTACCTAAATTAGGTTTAATTAACCTTAAATAATTAGATTTAACCCATAATAAATCTAATTAATCATTTGAACCTTACCTAAATTAGGTTTAACTAACCTTAAATAATTAGACTTAACCCATAATAAGTCTATTTAATCATTTGAACCTTACGTAAATTAGGTTTAACAAACCTTAAATAATTAGACTTAACCCATAATAAGTCTAATAAATCAATTAAACCTTACCAAAATTAGGTTTAACTAACCTTAAATAATTAGACTTAACTCATAATAAGTCTATTTAAGCAATTAAACCTTACCTAAATTAGTTTTAACTAACCTTAAATAGTTAGACTTAACCCATAATAAGTCTAATTAAGCAATTAAACCTTACCAAAATTAGGTTTAACTAACCTTAAATAATTAGACTTAACCTAGAATAAGTCTAATTAATCATTTAAACCTTACCTAAATTAGGTTTAATTAACCTTAAATAATTAGATTTAACCCATAATAAATCTAATTTATCATTTAAACCTTACCTAAATTAGGTTTAACTAACCTTAAATAATTAGACTTAACCCATAATAAGTCTATTTAATCATTTGAACCTTACGTAAATTAGGTTTAACAAACCTTAAATAATTAGACTTAACCCATAATAAGTCTAATAAATCAATTAAACCTTACCAAAATTAGGTTTAACTAACCTTAAATAATTAGACTTAACCCATAATAAGTCTATTTAAGCAATTAAACCTTACCTAAATTAGGTTTAACTAACCTTAAATAGTTAGACTTAACCCATAATAAGTCTAATTATGCAATTAAACCTTACCTAAATTAGGTTTAACTAACCTTAAATAATTAGACTTAACCCATAATAAGTCTATTTAAGCAATTAAACCTTACCTAAATTAGGTTTAACTAACCTTAAATAGTTAGACTTAACCCATAATAAGTCTAATTAAGCAATTAAACCTTACCTAAATTAGGTTTAACTAACCTTAAATAATTAGACTTAACCCATAATAAGTCTAATTAATCAATTAAACCTTACCAAAATTAGGTTTAACTAACCTTAAATAGTTAGACTTAACCCATAATAAGTCTAATTAAGCAATTAAACCTTACCTAAATTAGGTTTAACTAACCTTAAATAATTAGACTTAACCCATAATAAGTCTAATTCATCAATTAAACCTTACCTAAATTAGGTTTAATTAACTTTAAATACTTTGAGGTAACCCATAATAAGCCTAATTAATCAATTTAAACTTGCCTAAATTAGGTTTAATTAACCTTAAATAATTAGACTTATCCAATAATAAGTCTAATTAATCAATTAAACCTTACCTAAATTAGGTTTAATTAACCTTAAATAATTAGACTTAACCTGCAATAAGTCTAATTAATCATTTAAACCTTACCTAAATTAGGTTTAATTAACCTTAAATAATTAGATTTAACCCATAATAAATCTAATTAATCATTTGAACCTTACCTAAATTAGGTTTAACTAACCTTAAATAATTAGACTTAACCCATAATAAGTCTATTTAATCATTTGAACCTTACGTAAATTAGGTTTAACAAACCTTAAATAATTAGACTTAACCCATAATAAGTCTAATAAATCAATTAAACCTTACCAAAATTAGGTTTAACTAACCTTAAATAATTAGACTTAACCCATAATAAGTCTATTTAAGCAATTAAACCTTACCTAAATTAGTTTTAACTAACCTTAAATAGTTAGACTTAACCCATAATAAGTCTAATTAAGCAATTAAACCTTACCAAAATTAGGTTTAACTAACCTTAAATAATTAGACTTAACCCGGAATAAGTCTAATTAATCATTTAAACCTTACCTAAATTAGGTTTAATTAACCTTAAATAATTAGATTTAACCCATAATAAATCTAATTTATCATTTAAACCTTACCTAAATTAGGTTTAACTAACCTTAAATAATTAGACTTAACCCATAATAAGTCTATTTAATCATTTGAACCTTACGTAAATTAGGTTTAACAAACCTTAAATAATTAGACTTAACCCATAATAAGTCTAATAAATCAATTAAACCTTACCAAAATTAGGTTTAACTAACCTTAAATAATTAGACTTAACCCATAATAAGTCTATTTAAGCAATTAAACCTTACCTAAATTAGGTTTAACTAACCTTAAATAGTTAGACTTAACCCATAATAAGTCTAATTATGCAATTAAACCTTACCTAAATTAGGTTTAACTAACCTTAAATAATTAGATTTAACCCATAATAAATCTAATTAATCATCTAAACCTTACCTAAATTAGGTTTAACTAACCTTAAATAATTAGACTTAACCCATAATAAGTCTATTTAATCATTTGAACCTTACGTAAATTAGGTTTAACAAACCTTAAATAATTAGACTTAACCCATAATAAGTCTAATAAATCAATTAAACCTTACCAAAATTAGGTTTAACTAACCTTAAATAATTAGACTTAACCCATAATAAGTCTAATTAATCAATTAAACATTACCTAAATTAGGTTTAACTAACCTTAAATAGTTAGACTTAACCCATAATAAGTCTAATTAAGCAATTAAACCTTACCTAAATTAGGTTTAACTAACCTTAAATAATTGGACTTAACCCATAATAAGTCTAATTAATCAATTAAACCTTACCAAAATTAGGTTTAACTAACCTTAAATAATTAGACTTAACCATAATAAGTCTAATTAATCAATTAAACCTTACCCAAATTAGGTTTAATTAACCTTAAATAATTAGACATAAACCATAATAAGTCTAATTAATCAATTAAACCTTACCCAAATTAGGTTTAATTAACCTTAAATAATTTGACTTAACCCATAATTAGTCTAATTAATCAATTAAACCTTACCCAAATTAGGTTTAATTAACCTTAAAAAATTTGACTTAATCCATACTAAGTCTAATTAATCAATTAAACCATACCTAGATTAGGTTTAACTAACCTTAAATAATTAGACTTAAACCATAATAAGTCTAATTAATCAATTAAAGCTTACCTAAATTAGGTTTAACTAACCTTAAATAATTTGACTTAACCCATAAAAAGTCTGATTAATCAATTAAACCTTGCTTAAATTAGGTTTAACTAACCTTAAATTATAAGACTCAACCCATAATAAGTCTGATTAATCAATTAAACCTTGCCTAAAATAGGTTTAACTTACCTTAAATAATTAGACTTAACCCATAATAAGTCTGATTAATCAATTAAACCTTTCCTAAATTAGGTTTAACTAACCTTAAATAATTAGACTTAACCCATAATAAGTCTGATTAATCAATAAAACCTTTCCTAAATTAGGTTTATGTAACCTTAAAAAATTAGAGGTAACCCATAATAAGTCTAATTAATCAATTAAACCTTACCTAAATTAGGTTTAACTAACCTTTAATTATTAGACTTAACCCATAATAAGTGTAATTAATCAACTAAACCTTACATAAATGAGGTTTTACTAACCATGAATAGTTTGACTTAACCCATAATAAGTCTAATTCATCAATTAAACCTTACCTAAATTAGGTTTAATTAACTTTAAATACTTTGAGGTAACCCATAATAAGCCTAATTAATCAATTAAACCTTACCTAAATTAGGTTTTTTAACCTTAAATAATTAGGCTTATCCAATAATAAGTCTAATTAATCAATTAAACCTTACCTAAATTAAGTTTAATTAACCTTAATTAATTAGACTTAACCCAGAATAAGTCTAATTAATCATTTAAACCTTACCTAAATTAGGTTTAATTAACCTTAAATAATTAGACTTAACCCATAATAAATCTAATTAATCATTTAAACCTTACCTAAATTAGGTTTAACTAACCTTAAATAATTAGACTTAACCCATAATAAGTCTATTTAATCATTTGAACCTTACGTAAATTAGGTTTAACAAACCTTAAATAATTAGACTTAACCCATAATAAGTCTAATAAATCAATTAAACCTTACCTAAATTAGGTTTAACTAACCTTAAATAATTAGACTTAACCCATAATAAGTCTAATTAATCAATTAAACATTACCAAAATTAGGTTTAACTAACCTTAAATAATTAGACTTAACCCATAATAAGTCTAATTAAGCAGTTAAACCATACCTAAATTAGGTTTAACTAACCTTAAATAATTAGACTTAACCCATAATAAGTCTAATTAATCAATTAAACCTTACCAAAATTAGGTTTAACTAACCTTAAATAATTAGACTTAACCATAATAAGTCTAATTAATAAATTAAACCTTACCCAAATTAGGTTTAATTAACCTTAAATAATTAGACATAACCCATAATAAGTCTAATTAATCAATTAAAGCTTACCTAAATTAGGTTTAACTAACCTTAAATAATTAGACTTAACCCATAAAAAGTCTGATTAATCAATTAAACCTTGCCTAAATTAGGTTTAACTAACCTTAAATAATTAGACTTAACCCATAATTAGTCTGATTAAACAATTAAACCTTGCCTAAATTAGGTTTAACTTACCTTAAATTATAAGACTCAACCCATAATAAGTCTGATTAATCAATTAAACCTTGCCTAAAATAGGTTTAACTGACCTTAAATAATTAGACTTATTCCATAATAAGTCTGATTAATCAATTAAACCTTTCCTAAATTAGGTATAACTGACCTTAAATAATTAGACTTAACCCATAATAAGTCTGATTAATCAGTTAAACCTTTCTTAAATTAGGTTTAACTAACCTTTAATAATTAGACTAAACCCATAACAAGTCTGATTAATCAGTTAAACTTTTCCTAAATTAGGTTTAATTAACCTTAAATAATTAGACTTAACCCATAACAAGTCTAATTAATCAATTAAACATTACCTAAATTAGGTTTAACTAACCTTAAGTAATTAGACTTAACCCATAATAAGTCTAATTAATCAATTAAACCTTACCTAAATTAGGTTTAATTAACCTTAAATAATTAGACTTAACCTATAATAGGTCTAATTAATCAATTAAACCTTATCTAAATAAGGTTTAACTAACCATAAATAATTAGACTTAAACCCATAATAAGTCTAATTGATCAATTAAACCTTACCTAAGTTAGGTTTAACTAACCTTAAATAATTAGACTTAAACCCATAATAAGTCTAATTGATCAATTAAACCTTACCTAAATTTGGTTTAATTAACCTTAAATAATTAGACTTATCCCATAATAAGTCTAATTGATCAATTAAACCTTACCTAAATTAGGTTTAATTAACCTTAAATAATTTGACTTACCCCATAATAAGTCTAATTGATCATTTAAACCTTACCCAAACTAGGTTTAATTAACCTTAAATAATTAGACTTAACCTATAATAAGTCTAATTGATCATTTAAACCTTACCTAAATTAGGTTTAATTAACCTTAAATAATTAGACTTAACCCATAATAAGTCTAATTGATCCATTAAACCTTACCTAAATTAGGTTTAATTAACCTTAAATAATTACACTTAACCCATAATAAGTCTAATTGGTCAATTAAACCTTACCTAAATTAGGTTTAACTAACCTTAAATAATTAGAATTAACCCATAATAAGTCTACCTAATCAATTAAACCTTACCTAAATTAGGCTTAACTAACCTTAAATAATTAGACTTAACCCATAATAAGAATAATTAATCAATTAAACCTTACCTTAATTAGGTTTAACTAACCATTAATAAATAGACTTAACCCATAATAAGTCTAATTAATCAATTAAACCATACCTAAATAAGGTTTTATTAACCTTGAATAGTTAGACTAAACCAATAATAAGTCTAATTAATCAATTAAACCTTACCTAAATTAGGTTTAATTAACTTTAAATAATCCTAAATTAGGTTTAATTAACTTTAAATAATTAGACTTAACCCATAATAAGTCTATCTAATCAATTAAACCTTACCTAAATTAGGTTTAATTAACCTTAAATAATTAGACTTAACCCAGAATAAGTCTAATTAATCATTTAAACCTTACCTAAATTAGGTTTAATTAACCTTAAATAATTAGACTTAACCCATAATAAATCTAATTAATCATTTAAACCTTACCTAAATTAGGTTTAACTAACCTTAAATAATTAGACTTAACCCATAAAAAGTCTATTTAATCATTTGAACCTTACGTAAATTAGGTTTAACAAACCTTAAATAATAAGACTTAACCCATAATAAGTCTAATAAATCAATTAAACATTACCTAAATTAGGTTTAACTAACCTTAAATAATTAGACTTAACCCATAATAAGTCTAATTAAGCAATTAAACCTTACCTAAATTAGGTTTAACTAACCTTAAATAATTAGACTTAACCCATAATACGTCTAATTAATCAATTAAACCTTACATAAATTAGGTTTAACTAACCTTAAATAATTAGACTTAACCATAATAAGTCTAATTAACCAATTAAACCTTACCCAAATTAGGTTTAATTAACCTTAAATAATTAGACATAACCCATAATAAGTCTAATTAATCAATTAAACCTTACCCAAATTAGGTTTAATTAACCTTAAATAATTTGACTTAACCCATAATTAGTCTAATTAATCAATTAAACCTTACCCAAATTAGGTTTAATTAACCTTAAAAAATTTGACTTAATCCATACTAAGTCTAATTAATCAATTAAACCATTCCTAGATTAGGTTTAACTATCCTTAAATAATTAGACTTAACCCATAATAAGTCTAATTAATCAATTAAAGCTTACCTAAATTAGGTTTAACTAACCTTAAATAATTAGACATAACCCATAATAAGTCTAATTAATCAATTAAAGCTTACCTAAATTAGGTTTAACTAACCTTAAATAATTAGACTTAACCCATAAAAAGTCTGATTAATCAATTAAACCTTGCCTAAATTAGGTTTAACTAACCTTAAATAATTAGACTTAAATCATAATTAGTCTGATTAAACAATTAAACCTTGCCTAAATTAGGTTTAACTTACCTTAAATTATAAGACTCAACCCATAATAAGTATGATTAATCAATTAAACCTAGCCTAAAATAGTTTTAACTGACCATAAATAATTAGACTTAATCCATAATAAGTCTGATTAATCAATTAAACCTTTCCTAAATTAGGTTTAACTGACCTTAAATAATTAGACTTAACCCATAATAAGTCTGATTAATCAGTTAAACCTTTCCTAAATTAGGTTTAACTAACCTTAAATAATTAGACTAAACCCATAACAAGTCTGATTAATCAATTATACTTTTCCAAAATTAGGTTTAATTAACCTTAAGTAATTAGACTTAACCCATAATAAGTCTAATTAATCAATTAAACCTTACCTAAATTAGGTTTAATTAACCTTAAATAATTAGACTTAACCCATAATAGGTCTAATTAATCAATTAAACCTTATCTAAATAAGGTTTAACTAACCATAAATAATTAGACTTAAACCCATAATAAGTCTAATTGATCAATTAAACCTTACCTAAGTTAGGTTTAACTAACCTTAAATAATTAGACTTAAACCCATAATAAGTCTAATTGATCAATTAAACCTTACCTAAATTAGGTTTAACTAACCTTAAATAATTAGACTTATCCCATAATAAGTCTAATTGATCAATTAATCCTTACCTAAATTAGGTTTAATTAACCTTAAATAATTTGACTTAGCCCATAATAAGTCTAATTGATCAATTAAACCTTACCCAAACTAGGTTTAATTAACCTTAAATAATTAGACTTAACCTATAATAAGTCTAATTGATCATTTAAACCTTACCTAAATTAGGTTTAATTAACCTTAAATAATTAGACTTAACCCATAATAAGTCTAATTGATCCATTAAACCTTACCTAAATTAGGTTTAATTAACCTTAAATAATTACACTTAACCCATAATAAGTCTAATTGGTCAATTAAACCTTACC